>JAXQQM020062908.1:0-56818 GCA_034641835.2 Pinus albicaulis
TTAGGCTATAACATAGTGGTGACCATACTGGGGAAAAAAATGGTTTGCTTGTTAGTGTTATTCATTTTATAAGCTACAAACGGAGCCTGAAGTTATGCCACGTAGCCTTCGAAATGCTCTTGATTTGCATTAGCGAAAGTAGATAAATGCTGCTTCAGTCAATCTCCGGTCTAGTTTGTAAACGTAACATCTAACTTGTAAATTGCCCCAGTACATCAGATCGTTCTAGACTTTGGATGATGAGTTTAGAATTTGATAGGCTGAACAAGTTGGTTTTGTCCCTTTGACTTTTGAAAATAATTCAACACACTGGCTTCCAGATGACATACCAGAGCAAATCCGGATCCCGATCCACCTCCTGTGTATGAAAATCCCAATCTTATTTCGAGAATCCTTCGTCGAGAAATTTCTGTGATTCCTCTATTTAAATCTCATTCATGTCCCACTGTTTTTGAGTACCTCGAAGATCTTGAGTTTGACGAACAATTTGAGTTGTCGTTGTTTGAGACTAAGTCTGAAAGTGCTATTGGTTCTACTGTCATAAATCCATAGTTTATCAAGTACCTTGAAATTGAACATGCTAATAGATCCATTGACAGTTACATTTTAAATATTCAGAATTCCATTGTGGCAACAAATATTCCTGAGTTCATAGAGTCTGCATCTACAACTCTTGGGTCATCCGCAGTTACATCTGGTTCACAAATTCCTATCGAGCTTCCTTTCATTCCTACCATTTCCGTGCAACCATCTCTTTCTGATAAAAAATCTACAGTAGTATTTCCTCCATCCACACCACATACACCTCATACATCAACTACTCCAATTCCTCCTATATCTCCAAGACCGGTTATAAATCCACCCAGAGCAATGGTTGCCTGATTTGCACCTCTCGTATTGCCTCAAAACTTAGATGATATGCCCGTAGTTTATAAAATAAAAATTCCATTGTTTGATGGCACTCCTCAAAGTGTCACTGCTCAGCAACATGTGGATAGAATGATAGATTTCTTTGACCTTCATGAGATTGATGCCGAAAATGTGACAATGAGATTGTTTGTTCAAAATTTTGGAGGAGAAGTCAGAAAGTGGTTCAGAGCTTTGCTGGCTAGAAGTATTGCTACATTGGCTAATCTTCAAAGACAATTCTTGGATCGATGGGAAGTGCAGAAAGATCCTCTTTCAATAATTTCTGAAGTTTCAGCACCAAAGAATGATTCACCCGTGGCGCAGAAGAAGGGAAAAGAGATAGCTGATCCCACTACTAGCAAATCACCATCAGCAAATGAAAGATCCAATCAGCCAATTGTATCAAAGGAGAAGATGGAAAAGAAGGATGTTCCAGCTAAAGAGGTATAGAAAAATTCAGTTTTTAACTTAGAAAATGAAATTGCTAAGTTAAAAGTATCCATTCCTTTGACTGAATTGATGAAGAATAACAGCTATAAGGGTAAGGTGTCTAAGATTTAGAATTTAGATCCATTGTCTAATTTGGTAAATGTGGAAAATGATCAACTTGAGTTGATTTTTGGTCCAGCATTGGATGGTGAGTCTCCAGATAGTGATGTGCCTCCTTTTTATATCAGCCTTAGATTGCATGATTTTTTGTTACACAATGCTATGTTTGATTCCGGAGCCTCTCATAATCTCATGCCGAGGGAAATCATGGAGAAATTGGGATTGGATATCACTAGAAAGTATCATGATATTTATTCTTTTGATTCCAATAGAGTAAGATGCATTGGGCTTATCAAAGATTTGGTGGTAAGCTTGGATCAGATCCCTACTAAAAATGTTTTAATGGATGTAGTTGTGGTGGATATTCCTCCTAGATTTGGCATGCTTCTTTCTAGATCTTGGGGAATGAACTAAAGGGAACATTGCAGCTTGATTTCTCCTATGCTACTATTCCTGTGTTCAGTCAGATGAGGAAATTATATCGGGAGAAAAAGATGAAGTACATGATCACCAGCAAGGAGAAACCGGTAAATCATCCAATCAACTATGTACATACAGATTTAGAATCATTTGTTTTGTATTCAGATAGTTTCAATGATGTAAATAGCTAATTAGTTGAAGTAGAAGACATTCTGGAAATCACCGAAGATTTCAGAGAGGTCTTAAAGAAAGAGAGACAAAAACTTGAAAGTACCGCTGAGCAATCAACCTTTCGACAGCAGCAAAAATTTGATGGACAGCAAGCAGAAATAACAGAGCAAACAGAATTTCAGCACTTGGAAGAGGATGAAGATGGTTTGTGGACCATGGATTTTGATGGTGTAGTAGGAAATGACGGTGCTGGAATTGGCATTTGGGTACTCAGCCCTTTTTCCGCCCCAAACAAAGTGCCGAGTAATTTAAGGGTCTGTTCTTATAAATTGGCTTTCGATTGTTCAAATAATGAGGCTGAATACGAAGCTTTAATTGCTGGTCTGAAAATTCTTAGAAAGTTGAATGCTAAGAGAATTATAGTGTATGGCGACTCCGATTTAGTAATCAAGCAAGTGAAAGGTGAATACCAAGCTAAGAATCCTCGAATGCAGGCTTACCGAAATGTAGTTCTTGATATCTTGAAATTATTTTCAGACTATACTTTGACTTGTGTCCCTCGTATTCAGAATGGTATTGCAGATGCACTTGCAAAGGAAGCAAGTAATTTGAAAATTTTGATGAACTCAAGTAACAAATTCGAAATTCATGTGAAGCATCATCTGACCGTCCCTGACAATCAAATGTATCGGCAAGTGTTTCAAGATGATGAAGAAATTGATGAATTTCTGCAAAACGAAGGTAAATTCAAAGACACTTCTATTGATGTGGAACATGATGATGGTGAGGCGGATGTGCAAGTAAATCAGATGGAAGTTTTGCAGCTGAAGGATAATGTCATTCCTAAAGGTGTAATACCTTTAGAGGAGCTTTTCGATCAAGATGATGTAGCTCGAAAACTAACCTTGCGACCAACCGAAAAAGGAGTTGATGATTGGAACATTGGATCAACAAAAAATCTGAAAATGGGAAATCATCCAAATCATTGCCCCCACAGGTAAAGGAAAAGTATATCAGTTTTTTTTCTTCCTTTACTGATGTTTTTTCTTGGGATTATTCAGATTTGAAGACATATGATACAAACATAATTCAGCACACCATTCCGATCAAGCCAAATCAAAAGCCTTTTTGGTATAAGTTGAGAAGAATAAATCCAAATTTGCTGCCCTCAATAGAGAAGGAAGTGAATCAGTTGTACAAGGCTGGTATCATCGCTCCCATAAGATTTTCAGATTGGATTTCTAATTTGGTGCCTGTGCGCAAGAAAACATGTGAGATTCGCTTATGCATTGATTTTAGCAATATGAATAAGGTTTCTTTGAAACATAATTATCCATTGCCCAAAATGGATCACATACTTCAGCGAGTAGTTGGAGCATCTCGTATGTCGCTACTCGATGGTTATTCTGGTTATAACCAAATTCTGGTCCATGAGGATGATAGAGACAAAACAGCGTTCACCACTCCGTGGGGAACTTTCCATTATGCTAAAATGCCTTTCAGTTTGAAGAATGCTGGTGCGACCTTTCAGCGAGCAATGGATATGGAATTTGCAAATGAGAAGAATTTTTTTCTAGTTGTGTATCTTGATGATTTGACAGTTTTTTCTAATTCAGATGAAGAGCACCTTTACCATTTGAAGATTTTTTTTCAGCGGTGTAGAAAATATGGTGTGTCACTCAATCCGAAGAAGAGTTTTTTTGCCATGGATGAGGGCAAACTTCTTGGTCATATTATATCAAAGGATGGAATTCTTATTGATCCAGCTCGAGTAGAAGCTATTCAGCAAATTGATCTTCCCTAAAATAAAAAGGAGATCCAATCATTCAATGGTAAGATGAATTTTTTGCGTCACTTTGTGCCTAATCTTGCAGAAAATCTAAGGGAGATTAAAAACATGCTTAAGAAATATAGCGTCGTGAAATGGACTGAGGAGGCTATAAAATCTTTCAATTTAGTGAAATTGGCTCTTTCTTAAGCTCCAGTTTTGATCAGCCCAAACTATACTCAGGATTTTATTTTGTATTCATTTTCCTCTGATCATACTATGGTAGCAGTATTGATGCAGAAAAGAGATCAGCATGAAAAACCAATTTCTTTTTTCAGCCAAACCATAAGAGATGCAGCCTTAAAGTATAACATTATTGAGAAGCAAGCTCTTGCCTTAGTGAAAGCATTGAAAGATTTTCGAGTATATGTTCTGCATTCTCACATTCTTGCTTATGTTCCTAATGCTGCTGTTAAGGATTTTTTAGTGCAAACAGATCCAGAAGGGAGACGAGGCAAATGGATTGCTACCTTGTTGGAGTATGATGTGGAGATAAAGCCTGCAAAGCTTATCAAGGGACAAGGACTGGCTAAGCTAATGGCTGAGTCAAATTTTCATGCCTTGGACATTAATCTCATTTCTGCTATGTTCGAAGAAAATGAACAAAGTTCACTAATTCAGGTATCAGAAATATTTGTTCTTTCTCCTTGGTATTCGGATATTGTATATGTGCTCCAAAATTTGTCACCACCGCCAGGCATGGCTAAAAACAAAAGTAGAACTCTAAAATTGAAGGCTGCCAAGTTTTGTATTATGAATAATGCACTATATTGGAAAGATCCCAGTGGTGTTTTGCTAAATTTTTTGGTGGAAGAAGAAGCAAAACAGGTTATGGGGTATTTTCGTAAGGGAGACTGCGGAGGTCACCTTTTCTGGAAAACAACGGCCAAAAAAATTTTGAGAGCAGGATATGATTGGCTGACTCTTTTTGCTGATGTATACAAAACTGTTAAAAGTTGTCATGAATGTCAGATTTTTTAAGGGAGGAGAAAATTGCAGCCTTTGCCGCTTAAGCCCATTAAAGTAAGTGCTTCTTTTCAGCAGTGGGGTTTGGATTTCATTGGCGAAATCCATCCTGCTTCTTCAGCTCAGCATAAGTGGATCCTCACAACAACAGATTATTTCACTAAATGGATTGAGGTGATTCCCACCAGGCAGGCCACCGATTGGGTAATAATTTTGTTTCTTGAGAATAATATTTTGTCTCGTTTTGGCTGTCCAAATAAGTTGATTACTAAAAATGCAGCAGCTTTCGAATAAAAAAGAATGGTTGAGTTTTGTGACAAGTATCAAATCACTTTAGGGCACTCAACCGCTTATCATCCACAAGGCAACAGATTGGCTGAGTCCTCGAATAAATCTTTGGTCAACATTATCAAAAAGTTGTTGGAAATAAACAAGAAAGGTTGGCATAAGAAATTGGTTAATGAAATTTGGGCAGACAAAGTGAGTCAAAAGAAATCCATAGGCATGTTCTCTTTTGAGCTAGTATATGGTGTTGACACAGTATTTCCTACTTCTCTCGCAGTTCCAGTGGTCAAACTTCTGCAGGAAGCTGGTAGTGAAGATGATCATATGAAAAGGAGAATAAATCAAATGATCCATTTACAGTAGACTAGAGAGGAGGTTTTTCAAAAAAATTTCAAGCTGCAAGAGAGAATTAAGAAAATATATGATCGAAAGGCAAAAATGGACAAGTTTCAATTAGAAGAATTGGTGCTAAAATGGGATGCAAGAAACGAAGAAAAAGGTAAGCATGGAAAGTTTGAAAATATTTGGAAAGGACCCTTTAAAATTGTTGCATATCGGGGTCAGAATGCTTTTCTTCTGAAAGAAATGAACAGAGAAGATTGTCTAGGAGGGCCGATCAATGGTCGGTTACTCAAGTGGTATCATTTCTGAAATGTTTTCTGTTGTTTTACATTGTCACTGTACATACCAGTTTATTTCAGTTTCATTGCAAGTGTGTGCTGTCGTCTTTCCTTCAGTTTGGGGCCCTAGGTGAAGGATATAACTCTGAAGATTGATTTCAGCTTTGGTTTAAGTTTGTTGAGTCAGGTCTTTCAGTCATTTTTGGTTTCAAAATTGAGTCGATTTGAGTCAATTTTCAGTCAATAAAATGAGTCAAGAGTCTTGTGTTGGTTTATCGAAATTATTGACTCCATAGCCCAATGGAAAAATGCACTTCCTACTCTCACAGAGATCTGTCATTCTTGGCACCTCCAAGGAGCTACCATCCCCATTGGAGCCAATGTTAGTGTCAGTCTATTCATACTGCCATCAGTGATCAAAATCGCTCTTTTGCATTTGCATATTAGGTGTCTCATACCGAATAAATTTCACCATTCCGCTAGGTCATGGATTCATTGATGGTAGTAATTTTTATCAGTTTTCCCTCATGAGGTACTTGCTGATTTTCCTTCCTATGGTCTTCAGTCATTAGTCACTTTTATTCTCAAAATCATATCAGTAGGTCATAGGATGGGTCTCATTAGTTCTAGGGTCTCACCATGGTCAAATCAATGAGTCAAAGGTCAATAATATCAGCAAGGTCATGAGGAAGTCAAATAAATTCAAAGTCACAGCACCTGGAAGATCAACGAGACATTTTATTCGACTTCATGTAATTTTCACCTCAAAACCATGTTTTGAGGTGAAAACATGATATTTTTCCTTTATTACTATTATTCATTATGTAATTTTATATCATCATATGTAATAAGTCACAATTCAGAAGCTGTTCTCTCCACAAAGTGATGTCCCTGCCTTCAGAGAAGTTTTTCATTGCATGTTAAGTGCCAAATCATCCTCTAAGTAGATCCATCAGAAAGAGCCTGGAAAGATCTTTCCAACGGTATACGACACTCTCAAAACTGACTTCTGGATTGAAATTTATGCTTAAGTGAAGTAAAGGCCCTCTATATCCTAATCCTTCCCCTTTTCCCATTTTTTCCTTTAAACTTTGTTTAATTAAAGTTTTGTATCCCTTTAAAAACCCCCTTTCCCCCTTTCCGATTATAAATTCGCATTATAAATCATTTAATAAAAATGTGATTTATATGTTAACCACTTCCCCACCATGCTTATGATAAAACTTTATAATATAAAGTTTAAATTTTTTATTATAATAAAAACCCCGCCCATCCAAAACCTTTCATCGCAATGTCCAGCCAATCGCAAAGTTTATGCTCCGATCCGTTGATCGCACAATCCTCCGATGCGATCAATTGAAAATCGCAAAGTCTTGCGCCTGATCCGATCAATTGTAACCTTCCCTCCTCTGATTGATCTCACCCCTGATCCCATCGCCTCGATCAATTGCATCGCAAAATTTCATATGCGCGTTCTGATTGACCCGTCACCCAAAAATCCGATGCGATTGTGACTTTCGATAAGTATTCCCCGACGGATCCCCTTCGATCATTCTACAGCCATCGATCTGCCCATCCGATCGGATGGCCCAAACTCAAATCGACGCCTCCATAGACTTCCTCCCGATTAATATCCCCCGATTACAATCCCACCGTTGATCTCTGCCCACTGATCCGATGGGTCAAAATCAATCGGGTCATCGGCATCGACATTTCCCAAATGTGTTGCACTCCGCTCCGATCTCCGATTTTGATTCGTACCCTTTGGTCCCACCATTTCAATCCTCTGCCAATCCATAATGTGACCCTTTGTCTTTGTTAAATCTAAACTTTGTTTTATTTATACAAAGGCCTTTCTCACCATTGCATCGCAATATTTGTAATGTGTTCCTCCCTTTCTCGATCTCCTGATTCCGATTGCTCCGATACCCCGGTCCCACTTTAGCCCTCCGCCTGTTAAAAAATACCATTCTTCCCTTTTTATAAAGTAAAAAGATCATTTTCCATTTATTCTGAAGGGATTCCTCCGCGCCATTGTATATTTCCCCATCAGACCTTACCCCAATCACATCGAAGCCTTTTGGTTATGTTTCACATATGTCTTCCCCTTCCGATCCCAATTGCGATGTTACCATCGCATACCGTGTGTTAATTGCTCCATCTTATATTATGTCTCCTCCACGATCTTCCGATTGCGATTTATATGCAGGTACCACCCATTTCCCTTCCCTTTTCCCATTTAAAATAAATTTTCCCTTCACTAAAGGAAAATTTTCATTTCAAAGGAATGTTTATTTAAAAATTTGGTTTTATTCAAACATCAAATGGAAAGCGAACAGTCAAAGGCCGAGAGCCTAAAATAAAATAAATATATCTACAACAGCATGAAAACAGGATCGGATTGCCTATTTTGTCTACAGTTACGATTCAAAGGATCTACGCTACAGGTTTTGCCTCCTCATTGGTTATCAACAAATTTCAAGTGGCATAATGTAACACAGCTCTTCCTTTCGGAAAGATTATTGGCTCTTGTTTTCTATCTTTAGTTTTATGTTCTTCAGCTGTTAGAACAGCTCCTCTTTTCACGGATCTATGGTTCCATAGTTCATTTTATTTATTGTAATTTTAAATCATTTGAGAGGTCAGAGTTTGAGAATTCAAGTGTGGAAGAACATTTTTTGCGCTCCATTGTACAGTTTGACAGGGATTAATAAGATATTAAATTTGTAGGATCATAACAGTATAGAATTTATCATTATTCTTTTGGTTTCATATGTAAATTTTTATGTTTCACCTCTCATTCATAAACATTTCCTTTTAAATGCTTTCAAGATAGAAAGGTAGAATCCATTTTATATGTACGCACTTGGGAAATCATTCATACTCTGTGTGTTTTCTTCTGTTTGAAAAGGATCCATTTATTGTGCCCTTTTCAGCTCCTCACTAGTCTTTACATCCCATCCTCATCAAATTTATATTTTCTAAGTTTCCTGCCTATCTTGCCCCATGAAATACCTTGTGCCCTGATTTAATTCCCGGTTTCAAACTGTCCCGTTTTATCCCACACATCCGTGAAATTCATTCATTCATTCATTCATTTTATTAAAAGCCTTTTCCCCATCATTTTACCTAGCCTAATATCAGATCATTATTGTATTTATTTGAATATTCTTTCACGGAGAGAGCCCTCGCCTATCCTTGTAGGGCTAGCTACAAGGTTGATCGTGGTTTGATGTTACCCTATGTTCTGCCTTTTCGACACAGGGTAGATTTGAGCTGTCTTACCATCACATTTTGTTGTTCGGGGTTTTTAATGTGTGGCTATTTTCCTTTTGAATAGGAGGGCATCACAAAAACACACTTTCCCTAGTATTGTCTTGGTGTAGATAAGTTCTCATTCAATAAAGGCTAATAGACGTGTACTAGTTTCCTGAGTTCATCTACATGCCATGTATTAGTCATGTCCCTAGGTTCTTTACAGATGGCACATAAAGTAATGGAGTGAGGTGCCATCATTTAGTGTGTCACTTGGTTCTACTTGCAAGATGGAAAATAAGAGTAATGGAGTGAGAATATTTCATCGCTCACATGAGTTTAAGTACACCAAATATGCTGGATTTCTTACATAAATAAACCCAATCTCCCTATCAAGGTTGATTGTCAATATTGGCGCAACTAGCTAAGTAGAACTACCAAAGTTCATATTTCACTATTATTAATTCAATTTCAACTGTTCTTTCTCTTGATAAGCTTCTAGTGTCTAATCATGTGCTAATCATAGAAGATGTCGATGCAAGCCCTTCCAAGGCACTGAACCCCCTAAACACCACACTACTCGACCACAAGGAAGACACATCCCATGGAACCTATGGAATGCCTCCCTCTCCACCATTCTTTCTGATGACTAGTGTCCTACCTATCTTTTGTGAGTGATTTTTTAAAACACTGCTAGAGACATATAGATGATCAATGTTCAATTCTACTTCAAGGAAAGGTTAATTGGTGTTTTACATCTTTTGGAGATTGTCAATCTCTAGTTCGTATTTCCCTCTTTGGGATATGGTAGTCCTTACGGAGTTTGGAATTATTCAACCTATGGAAGATTTATGTTTGAGGATAGCTCATTCTATGCTTATGTTCTGTGGAGGGATAAGGTATACCATCAGCATTTGGCCAAAGACACTACTGATCAAATATGCCCAATGTTTAGATCCCATTGTTTATTTTTATATGCTCTTATATTTTGATAAGAGTTTATGATATCCACTTTTCTCTCTACTGTATTTGAATAATTTCTACAAATATAAGACATGTTTTCCAAAAAAATAAAAAAGCATTACAAATTCCATCCTTACCTGGTATTACCATCAGTTTCATATAGCAGAATTAAAGAAAACTAAGATGGGGAAAAGGAGAAGATGTGAACACCAATGGCATACGATTATAATTTTAGCATGGATGGGTCAGATTCATATCTAGATATGGAAATTCAACAGCTAAATTGCAGTTTTCTTCTGTATTTTTCAACAAATTAAATGTGATACAAAACTTTGTATGAGTTTTTATCCCAGCACAATGTTAGGGAAGTGTAATGGAATAAGAAAGGTAAAGTTTCGAACTTGCATACATTCATACCAATAGGTGGTGATTGAAACCTATAGACATTCTTACTGCATATTTTCCATTTTGGCATTGTCCATTATTCCAAACCCAACCTAGAATTCTGATAATAGTGACTAGTACAACTTGCTAGTATATACTACAGACCCATGTCAAATAATTGTGACAATACAAAACTTAAAAATATTCAAGTACATGTTTTAAGGTCATTGGGATCTGCATCCTATCTCTGCATGATGGAAATATTTTAATTAGTGTGCTCCAAGGAAGAGATAAAATCTCCTTGATATCTACACCCTATCGCTAGATTGCATGCACCCTTCTTAACTAGACTTTAGACTAGGTCAAAGTTAGAAAACTACTTAAATGAATTTAAAACTAACACTTGCAAAGTGCATGCACTCTATTTTACGTGGAAAACACATGAAAATTGTTGAGAATAGATTGCTAAGAACATAACAACAATCTAATCTATAAGATTGATCAATAACTCATAATTAAAGTGCCATAATGTTGAATTTGGAAAGAGGAAGTGTGCCCCTCACTATCATGTCGAAATTCTGCAACTAACGCAATCATACCTCGTTCATACATGTGTTGAGGAGTGCCACATGTGCAACCAGATTGTAAGAGACTATCCAAGGTACAATATTTTAATACTACCTCTTATTGAGGAAATTGTTCTCCACCCATCCAAGTCTTCCCATGAATATCTTGAAATTCCCTTGGCTAAGGGCTTAGTCAAGATATTTGTAACCTGTCTGAATGTAATCTAGATCAATTGCTCCCTTCTAAAACATGTTCCCAACAAATGGTACCTGATTTTAATGTGCTTGGAGAAATCCTGGAATATTGGATTATCATAGAGTTTGACACAATTTTAATTGTCACAATTGACCCATGTGGGCTCCAACATCTCATATGTTAGTGCTGCAATCAACTTGTGAAGCCATATATGGATTTACAACTAGTAGTGTTTATTTCAATGTACTCTGTCTCTTCTAAACTCAATCGCACTAAACGCTGCTTCCTAGTCAACCAAATTTTTTTTTCTAAACCCAAATTGAAGCAGCACCAAAAAGTACTCTTCCTATCACTTGCATCTCCTACACAATAAAAATCAATAAATCCATGATGCATCAACTCACCATCTCTTGCATATTTCAAACCATACTGTTTTGTACCCTTAAAATATCAAAGAACATGTTTTTCAACTACCCTATGAATATGCCTCATATCAACTATGAACTAGATCAAGGTGTTCACTATGAAAAATACATCAAGTTTGATGTTACATCAAGTATCTAATCAATTGTGTATACATCAAAGGATCTACCATATCTGAGTTCAAGTCAGCATGCAACCTAGAATTGGCATCATTGGGGTGACCATGGATTTACAAAAAATCATTTGGAATCTTTTCAAGGTCTCAAGCATGTAATTTCCATGCCAAAGGAAAACCTCACTTGTTCTTGGCCACACCTCTAGACCCAAGAAACAATACATCAAACCAACAACTTTCATATTTAAATATTCATTCCTAATGGGTATGTGTTATATTCAAACACTGGAAGCTCTACGAAATGAACAAGATCGATATTGTCAGCTTCCTTTACTCTTTCAATTGTTGCTTTTACTTGCCTTCACAAAAAAATCAAAATTAGAAATTTTATTATGAACACTTCTAAGGAAACCAAATCTGAGTATTTCGTAAAGGAAGCAGTGTTATTTTCTGATTTAGCTTCACCCTTTACCAAGAATAATGACAGAATGTTTGTTCCAAGATCAAGTGCAAATTGTTACAAGGCTATACCATTTTCTTTTACTTCATAGATCACTTATTTGAAACACCAAATATACCATCCATTTTTTGTTTGTTTGAGGTTGCTTTCATGTTAACAATATTTGCCTGCTTTTTAGATGTGCCTGGAAGACATTGCAAAAACACTTTCTAAGTAATGTTGAAGTACATGCCATAATACCACCTCCAAAAATAAAGGCTAATAGTGTATACTGATTTTCATAAGGTTCTAAATCTGCATGTTTACTGTGTGTAGTCCATGTTTTGATTCTTAAGATGGCACATAAGAGTAATGACATGCTTTGTTTCTTGTAATGCAACAAGAGAAGTATAGGGTCTTTATGTTATGTTATTTTCCTACCAAGTGCATCGGTTGGAAGGTCAGCGACATACAATGCACACAAGATATAATATTTTTTCGGAAAATAAAAATGGCAATGCATTGTCTAGAACTGAAACAATAGTAGCATTTTCCCCAATATAATTCATCCTTGTTGTTACAACTGCTAGCCCTAAACCCCATAACGCATCACACTGTCTATATTTATGCCACATAGAGAATGGACCCTCTATATCTCTAAAGCCCGATGAAAGTTCATCCCATAGGAAGTGATTAAATGTTGACAAGCTTGAAAAATTCCCAACAATTTTATTATGTAAAAATTTGGGTGAAAAAATCACATAAAAGAAATTTTTGTCGACGTCATTTAATGTGATGTGGTTCATCATCGGACAAGATGAAAAAATTTGATCGACAGGGTTAAGTGATAGAAGAATATCGCTTCTTCGTTGGAAAAAAACAACTACTAAACTAAGTTCCAGCTAGAAGGAATAGGAAAGAATTTTATTTTTAATATATTAATTCTTTTATTTATTTATTTATTTTTAAAATTTTTAATTGTATATTTTAATTATAAATTCTATATAAATAAAAAATAAATATAAATCAAATCAAATCAAATAAATAAATAAGTAATAATAATACTTAATTAATCAATTAATTTAAGATAACTAAAGCGATAAGTTTCCCGATTAAAAATAAATAAAAATAAAAATAAATAAATAAATAGATAAATAAAATAAAATAAAATAAAAATAAAAATAAATAAACAAAAAATAATCAAATAAATAAAGAAAAATATAAATAATACTAATAAAAATAAAAGTATAAAATAAAAATAAAAATTCAAAAAAAATTAAAAAATAAATAAATAAATAAATAAAATATAAAAAGTAAAAAATAAAATAAAATAAAATAAAAATAAAAATAAAAAATAAATAATAATAATAATAAAATAAATAAATAAATAAAATCAAAATTAAAAAACAAAATAAAAAAATAAATAATAAATAATATATATATATATATATATATATATATATATATATAATAAAAACAAAACAAAAATACTAATCAAAACCAATTAATAAAATAAAAGGAATCTGGAGAGAGGAATCAAGATCGAGATAAGAAAGAACGATCCGGAAAAAAAATTAAAAAAAATAAAATAAAAATAAAAATTAAGAGTGAAGGGCAGGAATCCAGCATCTTCTAACATTCCACCCATCATCCCTATTAAGGTTAACCAACCTCTTTTCTATTTCCAAGGCTTCCCTCAACTTTCGGTGGTGGAAGTGGTCAATTGTTGCAATAACCTTAGTATCTTCAATACAAATATGGTGATTTGTTTTTTCAACATGCTCTGCCAAGGCAGAGGACTGAGATCTACCATGTCTAAGGTCAGTGAGATGTTCATGAATTCTTTGGTTAATTGATCGACCAGTTTCACCAAAGTAAGGTGTCCCACAGGAACACGGAATCAAATAAACACCCTTACCATCCATCGGGCAAATCGGGTCTTTAACAGATCTAAGAGAACTACAGATAGTGCGGAGAGATCTGTTAAAGACCCGATTTGCCCGATGGATGGTAAGGGTGTTTATTTGATTCCGTGTTTCTGTGGGACACCTTACATTGGTGAAACTGGTCGATCAATTAACCAAAGAATTCATGAACATGTCGCTGACCTTAGACATGGTAGATCCCGGTCCTCTGCCTTGGCAGAGCATGTTGAAAAAACAAATCACCATATTTGTATTGAAGATACTAAGGTTATTGCAACAATTGACCACTTCCACCATCGAAAGTTGAGGGAAGCCTTGGAAATAGAAAAGAGGCCGGTTAACCTTAATAGGGATGATGGGTGGAATGTTAGCAGATGCTGGATTCCTGCCCTTCACTCTTAATTTTTTTTTATTTTTTTTTTCGGATCGTTCTTTCTTATCTCGATCTTGATTCCTCTCTCCAGATTCCTTTTATTTTATTAATTGGTTTTGATTAGTATTTTTGTTTTGTTTTATATATATATATATATATATATATATATATATATATATAATTTTATTTTATTTTATTTATTATTTATTATTATTATTATTATTTTATTTTATTTATTTATTTATATTTTTCTTTATTTATTTGATTATTTTTTGTTTATTTATTTTTATTTTTATTTTATTTTATTTGTCTATTTATTTATTTATTTTTTATTTTATTTTTTTTTAATCGGGAAACTTACCGCTTTAGTTATCTTAAATTAATTGATTAATTAAGTATTATTATTATTACTTATGTATTTCTTTGATTTGATTTGATTTTATATTTTATTTTTATTTTATATAGAATTTATAATTAAAATATAATTAAAATTAAAATAATAATAATAATAATAATAAATAAATAATAGAATTAATATTAAAAATAAAATTCTTCCTATTCTAGTCAAACTAGCCGTTTTTCCAACGGCTAGTTGGAGATGCCTTGTTCTACTTAAACTGGTTTCCTGATCAGATTTCTCATCTTGTCCTGATGATGAACCACACTGGCTGGTTCGAAACGCGTCGGAAAAAATTTCTTTTATGTGATTTTCACCGAAAATTTTTACACACATTCTATGGATCAAAAAAGCCAAATTCCTAAAACTGCAATATCTCAGCACCTCCTCTAACACATGCTAAAGATAAACATAGATTCAGGATTACAAGAGCTGAATCTCTCCAACTATCATGTTGAAGCTGACTAATTACACACTTTGTGGGAAAATGCTTTTGAAAAATAGGAATCCATGTATTAGATGCAAGGAAAAATTTTAAGAGCATATCAATTATAGCTAAAGATATGTTTGCAACATTATTTTTTTCAACACAACTGCAAAGAACAGGAAAAAATCCCAAACTCATAAGAGAAACATCAGAAATGACATCTCCCACATTCTTCCTATCTTTGATTCTCCATTTTCCTAGTACTTTTTATGTTGAGAATGAATAATATCTAATGATGTCACAAGCACTTCCAGGAGTCATCTAAGCATTGTTTCAAATCCATCTGGAATAAATGGCTTGATATACGTCAATGATCTTAGGCTTGTGATCACTATTTTGATCTCCTTTGCATAAAGTGTCCAAGTTTGCATCTTATTTTTTATTGATACTATACAGCTGGACATCCATCTCACAAAAATTATCAAAAGTTGGGCCTATTTAAAGAGAAAGTTTAGCATGTAATTTGTTGGGTCACCAAGGGGGCCTAACACCTATATTGATAACAGATAATTGAAAATATCTTCAACACACAACCCTATTGATTCTTCTGACAAGGCTAAATTTAGGTTTATTGATCCCAACTGCGTCCCCTATTGAACAAGACACAAAATGAGGTCCTATAAACAGAAGGATAAGCACCAAAACAGACTGAACCGAAAATTTTATACCATAAACAAGGAAAGTAGGTAGAGTCTAGACACATAACAAGCACATAAATTGTTTTGGATAAGTATGATAGTTCTCAAGCATGAATGAAATTACAACCTTTTTGTCGAATATTGACAAGGCTAACACAGTAATCAACGCTTTTAAGGCATTCAACTAAAAATCTGCAAGACAAGAGGCCTTGTTTAAACTTTGCACAACTAAATATTTCTAGTCTCTTTTTCGCTGCAGCTGTGAACCCTTTGTCTTCAAAGTGAGACCACCACCCTATACCCAATTCTATTTCAAGGGATTTGGTATCATAAATATAATTATCTTCACATAATGGATGAAGCTCATGCTATCTGAAGTCTTCATCAAGACTTACTGATCTTGTTTTGTTACATTCATAGTGGTGTCAAATGTTGCTGAACTTCATTAAATCTTTTGTCTTTGCAATTCCAGCTGCAAGAGCACCTCTACCAATTTAGTGGTGTACTAAATCAGCCATTAAATCCTACAAGATAATGCTAGCAAAGAGCTCAGTGTTCTTAGCCATTGAATCCTATAAGATAATGCTAGCAAAGAGCTCAGTGTGCTTCTTGAACCTCTTAGACCTATTATTGTGTGAAGGCAGTTTTTCTTTCCTGATAGGAGACTTATATAGTTTGACTATGGTAAATTGTAGAAGTTAGTGATTTTACTTAGCCAGTTAAGAATTTAAGATCAGTAGGGCACAAAGCACTAGCATTCACTCAAATGATGAAATAAATTAGAAAGACATTGCTTTTGATGAGCTGAAGGGACTTTTGTACCACCTTGAGATGAGTTGAATTATTGTACAAACCTAGATAGATCTATTTATATGCTGAATTTGATTCCAATATGAGAGCCCTCTTTCCAATCTCATTAATGGCCTAAATATCATCCAAGATGATCATGAATATGCTGGGTATGGTGCTGAATTGGAAGATGCCCTCAATCATCTTATGACATCATAAATGTTTGAGGAGTCTGGTTAAGAGTCTATCCATAAATTTAGATAAACAGTGTAGCAAAACAATTCTTTGCATTCTAGTGACTGGTCCTCTGCACTTTATAAAAGATATTTTAGTCACCCTAAATTTCCATTTGTGAAATCAAGCTGTAAAATTTTCCATTGACAGGCCTTGCAAGGCCAATTTAGCATCATCAAAGAAATTCCTTGAAAATATTTCAAGGTTGTCCTAGTTAGCTTAGCAATGGAAAGAAGTCATTAAGCTTAGAAAAGTTTGCTTTTATTTTTCTTTACAGTTTCTTTGATCATTCCATGGTTAAGTCCTTTGATATGACAACGTACAGGAAAGGAATTTAAATGATCATGAACATATTTCTTTTATGGGTCCACAAGGAAGTTTACTAGCATGAACTCCTTAAGGAAACAATCCAATCAGCTACAAAAACAAGATAAATGACCAGAAATCATAAATCAGATCCCTGATGCATCCCTTAGTCTATATCGTAGCCATTTTGAGTTGACAATTCTCCATGATATATATTTGGTCGATCACTTGCAAGAATTTTGAGCCATCTCTTGCCAAGTCTGGAAGTAGAACTAACAAAAAAACACTTTGATGGACCATTGTAGCTTACTGAAGATAGCCTTCCCACCTAGAACGCACTTCATTACAGCAATTATACCTATAAGGAATAATTCATAAAGGAGGAGGGTCTTTCTTTCTCACACTAGTACCACCAATACCTCTTATTTCATTCACCAAAAATATGAGAGCTCGGGATATCTGCACATCATGATCTCAAAATGGTATCCTTATATCTGCAACTTATAAACTACATGTAAAATAAATCAATCCCAAGGGCACAACAACGATGTCAATTTTAGTCCAAATTTGTGCCTAGTTTTTTTTTTCAGCAGCTTTGAAAGACATTTCTCAATGATCATTTGGAAGAACACACTTATGTGTTTTCAGTTGAAAGCTAGTTCAACCTCAATTGTGAGCCACTGCTCATCAAGTGCCACATTTATCTCCTCAGCTCAGAAAATCCCCTTGACATACAATGACAAAAATTTACCAAGGAAACATCCTTTCTCAAAGACGAAATTGAAGTAAAAAAGGGAGGGCATTGTCTGAAGAATAGAAGACATTAGTGCAACATAAGTAGGAAATTTATTAGGTTGACAACTCACCTGAGACGTGGAATTAGATGCTCCCACTTGTTCTTGTACACCCTAGAATGTTTGAGTAAGCCATCTTAACTTCCTGGCTACACTAGTAAGTAATTAGGTCTTTGTTCCTTGACTAGAATCTTGCTGATCTGACTTTGATTTCTTTTTTAATTTTAGAATAGAATCTGGAACAAAATTTTCGCATGCATTAATCACTATAGGATGTTTCTATGGTTTCGAGGACCATTCATCTTCATCAAAATTCATATCCTTTCTCACCAATGTCTTAAGTTGCACTTTAATTTAGATCATTTAGGCCTTGGATATCTTACTCTATCCAACAAAGACCGCCTTTATGTTCAAGGGTTCAATATTAGTCCTTTTCTCATCATGAATATGAATATAAATTGGACAAAAAAAAGGAAACAAAAATGTAATACTTGTGGCTTCTCACCAAAAAAATATTTCTTTGGTGTTTTTTCCTTCAAGATCCTGTGAAGACATTGGTTCAAGATATAAACAATGTGTTGCAAGCTTTTGCTTAAAGACACATGGGTAAATCCATGTTCTGGATCATGGTTTTAGCTATCTCAATAATGGATTTGTTACTCTACAAGCCCATTATTAGCATCCTCTTGATCCTTGTTTCCCTGCAAAAGGTATCAAAGACCTTGGACAAGGTTATAGTCCACTAGATCTGTCTCTCCCCTAACTTCCAAGGTTGAATGTAGGAAACTCAAGACAGAGTAGCAACAAAATGGGCATGTCAAGCAATTTGGATTGGGAAAATACTTGCAGATATGCAAGTTCATTAGGATAAGCATAACACTTTTTTCGATAATTAGGGAGTTACCAAGATGGAAAAAAGACCCGCCTTCAATATTAATCAATTGCATTGAGGTGCACATATTACAAAACTCTATGTTGTTATTTTTTTTTTGGTAAAAATCAGGAGAAACACATCCCCACTATAACATGGGGAAGAGCACTGTCAAACACAGTGGACCATTAGCTAAGCTATTGCATTTGATGGTTTTCTATGCCCATATAAAATCCATTTGTATTAGAATTTTGTATTTTCCTGTTGGCCTCATCATGGGCCCATAGTAACACAATGGAGTGTGCTTGTCAGGGTTTGAACCCAAGTCATCATATGAACTCACTCTTATTGGTAGACCATTTTTTCTTGTAGCTCTTTTTGATAACCAAAAGCCCTATTAAGGGTGGTGTTGGCATGGGATAAATTTTAAATTTACACTTTGTCCTGCATATTTTCAAATTCATTAGTGAAAATGGGACAAATTTGAAATGGCTTCACCAACTAGTGCCCCACCACCTGGACCTGCTACTTACGTTGTATACTACCTCAGTATCTTAAATCTTATTGACACTCACAACAATGAATTCCTAAGCCACTTGTTAACAGAGCTAGATACACAAACCAATTCCACTTCTAAGGATTTTGAATGTGCTCCTTTGGGCACAAATTTTGTAGTTCCTGTTTCAAGTCCATCTGTAGTAGAAGTGGCTACAGGGCAACTTCCCATAACCATTCATCTCTTAGCAAAGATAGAGCTGGTAGATTACTTGGGGAAGGCTTACAAAAAGGTCTTAGCTATTCATAAGAAGTTACCACTTGGTGGTACACTGGTATTTGTCACAGGACAAAAAGAGGTGGAATTTCTATGCAGACAGTTGAGGAAAGACTTTGTGAAAAGAAGAAAAAGCAATGTTAAAATACAAGATATTTCTAAAAAAATCAAAGCCCACTGTAGACACAAATGATGTTGCAACTGAACCCAATCTTGAGGGCATTTCTTAAGCTGTGGATGGCACAGATGATATTGGGAAACACAAATATGGAACTGATAGGTTTAACTAATTTGACGATGAGGGGTTTGAAGTTCAATCAGACGCAAACTCATCTTCCTTTGACGTTGAATTTGATTCACATTCAGATAATGAAGAAGAAGAGTGTCTTGACAGTGGAAGAAATTGCAGTTGATAGTGTTAAAGCAATAAGTGAGGGAGTAGATATGAAATTGGGAAATATGTTTGATGTTTCAGAAACATCAATGTCTCTCCCATCCAATTAGCCTAATATGGAACCAGATAAGAAGCGCACTATGGTAGTTGATACATCAAATGAAATAGCTGGTGATGGAGACATCCCTCATGCATGCATTGGTCGGTCACAGAGAATGAAAGTACCAAATGTTGATATGCAACATAAAGTCATGATTGAAGTAGTTGAAAATCATATGCCTCAAACAATTATTATTGATGAAATTGGAACAAAGCCCGAAGCAATGGTAGCCAGTACTATTTCTCAGCGTGGCATCCAATTGGTTAGAACTGTGCATGGAATGACTATTGAAAATCTCATAAATAATCCTTCTTTAGAGATGCTAGTAGAGGGTGTGCGGAGTGTTACCCTCGGAGATGATGAGGCAAAGAGAAGGGAAGTTCAGAAGGCTATACTTGAGAGAAAAGGACCATCCTCATTTACTTATGCTGTAGAGATGACATCAGGGACCGAATGCTGTATTCATCATAGCTTAGAAGCAACTATGGATGGCATATTAGCAGGTTCTCTATAATTTTTTTCATATCCATCCCAGGGAATAAATATGTTGTATGATACAGTATGCAATGTCAATTCAAAAACAGAAATAATTAATCAAGTATCTATCTTGGCCTGTTCAAACTTCATATAAAATTTCCATGATATGTTGTGAATAGGAAAATCTCCATCATTTGAGGTCCGCCAGATGGTTATGAAGGTAGTGACAGATGGAAGTCCTGCCACAACAGAACCAGGCATTGGAAGCCATTTTAGGAGCACTTTGACATGTTTAGAGTCCGATGGCGTTTTTGAGGCTGGTAATGAGAGTGGTGATGATGATCTTTTTGGGTTGAAAGGTAGTTATGAGCAATTTCGGAAGGATGATGATTCACCACTTATTTTATATACTTATAAAAGATCATGGAGGTTGATCTGGAGCAAGTAGTGGAAGTAATGGGCCTAGAGAATGCAGTTAAATTCACAATGACATTGGAGTAGCTGATGCAATTCTTACTTTACATTCTAAGCTCAAGGAGAATTCATGGATTCGAGGAGTGGCTAAATATCAACGTCTACCCATATTTGTGATGAAGACAAACATGATGGCGGAGATGGTAAGGGTCATGCGTACTATTCTTGGTTTGGAGACTCTTGGTGCAAGTTATTTTAGTTCATTCAAAAAGCTTAAGAATGATATTGAGATATCAGATGGAGCAGCCAAGAGAAGATCTTCTCGAGAAGAGATTGATGCTTTAGAAGAGGCCAGAATTTCTATTGAATATATTGTGATCCCTGGAGGGCAGTCAGTTGAACTTCTTCCAAGATGTGCTGACATTATTGCTCGTCAAATAAAGCTGGTGGAGAGCTATCAATTAGTAATAGAGAAATCAAGGAGATAGCGAGAGTGACAGCTGATGACTACCCATGTTTCAAAGATATGACATTGCAAAACATTGAATCAGCAAAAAAAAAAAAACAATGACATAGTAAGCCTCAGTAAAGATTCTATTGAGCATATTCATAGAGGCAGTGAAGATTCTCAAATGATTGAGCTGGTGGTTCAATGTTATAAATATGAAAACAAGTATTTTCCCCACACTATATCAACAGCGACAGGTGTGTCTAAAAGCAATATAAACAATGAAATGGCTGAATGTTTTGTCAATTCAGAATCTATTATTGCAAATGAGCATAGATCTTCTGCAGTGGAGGAAGATAATCCCAAGATGAACTTGATGCAAGTAAGGCTATGCGTATTGGTGTTTCGATAGAGGATGGTCTGGTAGAAGGAGATTTAAGAGCTAATAACTATAACACTATGGCAGTGGAGCTTCTGTCAATATTATGCTAAACCTCACGCATGTTCAACGTATGAAGGATAATCGTTGGTTTAGATTGACGGTTCAAGTTGATTTCAGACTCCCTCGGTGTTTCGAATTTTAATGGAGGGGGGGGGGGGTTCGAAATGGGTACTTTTCAAACCCAGCCATTAACCACGTGGCAAGCGAAGGATATGTTTTCCCCCCCCGCCAATCACAATACGACTTACCATCTGTTGGGCTCTCTGAAATCCGGTTTCGGGTTTTCGTAAAACAAATGCTCAAAGTCTATACTTAGAATGAATTTTTGTTGCTGGGAAAGGAAAGGAGGTTTGAACTATCATTACCCAAAAAGAGTGATATTTGCACGATAATGTACACTAATGGCACAATTGGTGAACCTAAAGGCATATTGATCACAAATGAAAACATTGTTTCTATGGTGACCGAAATTGCTTATTTTCTTAAATGTCAGAATGAAGAGCTCGTAGAGAAGGATGTTTATTTCTCGTTTCTTCCTCTAGCACATATATTTTATTGGGTGACAGAGGAATTTTTCATATCAAAAAGTGCTTCAATAGGCTTCTGGCGCGGGGATGTGAAGCTTTTGGTGGAGGATAAAGCAGAACTAAAACCAACTGTCTTATGTGGTGTCCCACATGTTTTTTTGATCGCATATATTCAGGTTTAAACCAGAAGATCATCGTTGGAGGATTTCTGAATAGAAAGGTGTTTGAATTTGCATACAAATACAAGCTTAATAATATGCGCAAAGGGTTGAAACATGAAAAAGCATCTCCACTTTTTGATCAAGTTGTCTTTAGCAAGATTAAACAAGGTATGGGAGGACGTGTCTGTGTAATGTCATCAGGAGCAACTCCACTTGCAAAACATGTGGAAGAGTTTCTACGAGTAGTGACATGTTTCCATGTTGTACAGGACTATGGTTTGACAGAAACTTTTGCAGGAAGTTTTTTTTCCCTTCCAAATGTTATTTCAACAATCAAGACTGTTGGTCCACCTGTTTCGAATATTGATGTTTGCCTTGAGTCTGTCCCTGAAATGGGATATGATGCACTTTCAGAAGTTTAAGCTTTCACAAGGAGAATACGTTGTAGTGGAAAATCTCGAGAATGTGTATGGCCAATCTTTGGCTATTGATTCAGTTCGGATGTTGTTGAGTTCGTCATTCATCATGCAGAGGTCTTAATTTCCTTTGTCCAAGAGGCAAAGCTTCCTGCGATTTTGAAATTCTTTCAACTATTAGTTGAGCATGAAAATGCCGTGAGGAAGGCTACAGAGGAGCAGAAAAGGCGTTTTGATTATAAACCCATACTTGAGCAGGATGGCCTTATATGGCAGCGTTCTTCCTATCAGGGGACAAAGAGGGAGAAAAGAAGAGAAGAATCATTAGCTGGAGTAAGAGATTACAAGCAGCAACAAATGTCGTACTGTGGAAAAAAGGTCAAGCGAACTCCAACACAAGTGTTACAAGATATAATTGAGGGCCACATGGAGGAAATTAAGATAGCAGGAGGAATTGGTTGTTTTGTAAAGGGTTTATTTGAGATACCACAGAAGGCAACACAATCTCTTCCTTCAAATAGTGTGACTGAATGTAAACAACAATGTGAAGCCACCAATTCAGCCTTTCCTAACAGGGGTGAAGGATTCTCTGTGTCTAGCTATCAAAGGATGCAAAGTGTCATGCAAGTAAAGTTTTTGTAGGAAGCAATGTTTCATATTCTCTGATAAATAGGATCGATGCTATGTTTCACAAGCTAGGAAAGGAAATTGACGATGTAGATGCAAAAATTGGTGACCGATGGCAAATATTAGACAGAGATATTCAAGGGTACAGATGGTAGCAAGCGCTGCATTAGAACTAATGATCTAGCAAAGGCAGTCTGAAAGGCAGAGCCAGATGTCAGAGGCACCCAGCATTGCCTCTTCGTGACCACCTCAGCCACTTTCAGCATACCTTTTTGATTTACAAATAGCTGCCAAAGTTAATGTTATAGTCGGTTTTGCTAGAGATATTTTTTGTTCGGGACTTGCATGGCCACAATTGTCAAATTCTAATTAAATTGTAGTTAATGAAGATTGCCGAAGTAGATTAGGGAAACTAGCATAGTTGCAGTTAAATGCTGCTTGTATTTTCATTATCAAGGGTTGGACCTTGTTAGACTCTGCGTTGTAAAGATCATTTTATTGGAGCACTGTAGTTCTTGCTGGGGCATCAATAATAAGAGACTGTTCACAGGATTCTTGAGATATGTTAATGGTGATGTTTCTTCTGTGTTAATGTTTTTCTCTGCCTTTCATGTTGAGCATCAATTTGTCTGATTGTGAAACAGAAAATTTAGATTAAGATTTGCTAAGATAGCACCTTAATTTTGTCTGTGTTTACTATCTTAATTTTTTCTTCTCAAGTATAGTTAGAGAATTCTTAACTGCTCTTTAGCTATTACTAAACTCATTGTTTTCTTCCATCTCATATTCACACTGCCAGTAAGATCCAGTCTGCATAGTTAGCTTTCCCTATGAATTCCCTTGAAAATTTGATGGACAATTTAGAATTTTATGATTCCATAGCCCAATGGATTAAGTTTCATAGCTCTATCTGTCCAACCACATAATCAATCAAAACAAATAGCCCTCATAATTTCTATAACTAGCCTAATATTAGCCTTTATAACCATCAATCTAAATCATAAAAACAAAGAGAGCCCTCTCTGAGTCTAGGAAGGATAGGTTCTGGACTCGAAAGCGGTTTGATGTTTCCCTCTGTCATTTATTCTTGCCAATCTTATAAATTATAGGGCCACAACAGGTGGCACTAATTTTGCAGGCTAGCCAATCAAGATAGTCCTAGTCAACTTCTATGCCTATAGGGAATAGAAGCTTGGTCTCCATGTTATAGCATCATTTTTCACCCTCATGTGATTCATGATTGTCTCTTTGGCCTTGGGCACCCATTCCCACAGACTTGAATAAAGTTCATAAAAAAACAGTGTTTAGAATCCCATACACGGGTATGCCCAGACTTTTCCACGTGTATATGCGAGTCCATAGATACTTTTCCGCATATGCCATTAAAATCATTAAAAAATATATAAAAATCCCTATTTTTGAGGCTGGGTTGATGGTTATTCCCGTAATTCAACCACCCCAGCCCATGGCCAACTGTTTCCAACTGATTGAAGATACTTTGAGGGAGTATAAAATCCCCTCATGTGCATGGCCTAAGGGAGAGAGAGAAATTTATAGACATTATACTCTGTTGGAGCCCAAATTCAAGTCTAATTTCCCGTGCCTCCTACACTTCCCAGATTTTTACAAGAAACCCTTGTTTCCTGGAGATGTTCATGAGCTTATATGTCATGTCGTGTGCATAAGTCTTGGAAGAATCTTAGCGAGGCAAGGGCGGGATGGATCCGGATGATGGTCTGTTCGAAGATCGTGGAAGGATTCAGGTGATCTCTCCACCTTTCTATCAGTGTACATGATGTTCGTAATGAAGAAGAACCATCTTGTTCCTGAATTCACGTGTTAATATCTGCTTGCATATATTAAAAGATTATTAATTAAGAATTTATTATTGTTTATATGATGTCTCACATTGATTACACTGACATTTAGGAAAGATATATGTTGTACAACTAGATTTCCGTGCATGTTCCTTCGTGATTTCCAGGTCGAAGAGGAAGAAGGGTTGCCGGGGGTTTGGACCCCACGGGATCTACATCGAACGTAGGATCTACGGGTGATTTCTACAATCGATGTTATCTAGTTTTCAGTGTACAAGTGTGGTTGTGTGAGTCCTTCTTGAATAGTGTGCCCTGATCTGTGGAGGTTTTGACCCAACGACCTCTAGGGAGTTATTTCCCGAAACACTCCAACATCAAAATTGGTCCAACTTACCACTAGACCAAGCCCTATGTAGGCTAAATATTGATGGTGATAAATCACCAGAGGGAGCCACTGATGTTGGAAGCTAGTCAATGGGGATAAACCTAGTCACTTTTGTGCCAAATAGGAATAAAACATTAGTCCCTAGCATAGAATATGTTCTTAAATTACACTAGAACAAGCCTAATCAACTCATATTTTTATTAGTAGGAATGATAGAGACGTGATTTTTAAGGATGGTCTGGCTTTAATATATTCTCTAGGTTGTTATTTTATTTTTGGTCAAAAGCAAGGGAAACACTTCCGCACTATAACATGGGGAAGAGCACTGTCAAACACAGTGGAAAATTGGCTAAGTTGCCGCATTTGAGGGGTTTCTATGCCCATATAAAATCCATTTGGACTTGAATTTTGTATTTTCCTCTTAGCCTCATCATGGGACCTTAGTAACACAATGGACTGCACTTGTCAGGGTTTGAACCCAAGTCATCATATGCACTCCCCCTTATTGGAAGATCATTTTTTCTTGCAGCTCATGTTGATGGCTAGAAGCCGTCTTAAGGGTGCCACTAACGTTGTAGGCTAGCCAATCAAGATAGTCCTAGTAAAATTCTATGCCTATAGGGAATAAAAGTTTGGTCTCCAGCATCGAAATTGGTCCAACTTACCACTAGACCAAGCCCTATGTAGGCTAAATGTTGACGGTGAGAAATCACCAGAGGGCACCACTCATGTTGGAAGCTAGCAATGGGGATAGACCTAGTCACTTTTGTGCCAAATAAGAACAAAACATTAGTCCCTAGCATGGTATATGTTCTTATTGCACTAGTACAAGCCTAATCGACTCGTATTTTTATTAGTAGGAATGATAGAGATGCAATTTTTAAGGAGAGTCTGGCTTTAATCTCTTGAAGAATTTTCTTGTTGATTTCCCTCTATGTGTGAGATTTTCTAAACTGGCTCCTTAAATTTTGATGACTAGAAACACTAAAGGATATATGTAATTCCTAGGAATCTTGTTAAAGATTTAAGTGAGAATGTTAGCAGCTAGCTATAATTTCTTGTTTTGTATCAATAGTGAATTGAAGGAATTTGGAAGCTGGGAAATTGGACTTCACCTGTTGATTTTGGAAATGCACCACTTAGGTACACAAGATGTTATGGATTCTATAACTTTTTTGTAAACTTCCAAAGTAAAAATTTGGACTAAGCTAAGCAAGAATCAAGATGATAAGAGGAAGGAAAATTCAATTGGGTTTTGGCATATGTAGAAATGGAAAAATCCTGTCTGGAATATGAGCGGTGTATCCTTTTGTATTTGTCACAAGAAGGAAAATTCAACTCGGTTCTGGCACATGTAGAAATGAAGAAATCATGTCTGGATTATGAGTAGTGTATCTTGTCTTGTTTTTATGATTAACCTCCATATTATCATATAGAGGATCAATGGAAGAAGGAAGGATTCAAAGAATAGATGCAAGGTAACAAGGTTGTTTTGGATATTTGTGTAATAAAGAAGGGAAAATGGGCACTTAAAAGGCAGCCTTGTGCTCTCAAGGAAATGAACTGTTAAGAGCAGATAAACAATCTAGGTTGGAAAGAGAAAATAATCAATGAGGACACAGTTAAATCTTTGCTCCATCCATCATATTACAATAGCTAAAATTCTAAGGATGGTTGGTGAAAATTCTCATTGTAGCATCTTCTTGGCATTGAGAAGAAAGGACTGTAAGAAGGTTCTTGTACAATAATTTCTTATAATCTGTGAATGCCATTGCCGAAACTGCATTTGAATTTCATGTGTGTCAGGGAAGAGTTTATAATTTTTCTTCCTTATGCAGTTAGAGAGGAAAATGATAAGGCTTGCTAAAATCAGCGATATTCCTGCTGCACAGTGGGAAAATAGATAGAGACAGTTACTATTTAACTTTCAAGAACTTATGCTTGACTAGCTAAAAAGTATTGGATTTTTTTTCTCATGACCTTGAGTACAAAGTCTCATAATCAACTGGATGAAAAATCAAGTCTATCTTTCAAATGTTTGAACCAAGACTATATAACTGATATTACAACAATAAAATAAATAATTCCAGTCTATATAAAGGTAGCACAGTAGCAACATACTTGAATTTTTAGGGTGCTTCAAGCAATCTCGTCCTAAAGATAGGATTCCAGGTTGTTAGCAGTTTTTAATTAGCGAAGTTGGCTCTAATTTTGGAGCTTTGTCGGCTCTTCTACAGGTATCATTTTGCACCAATTCTTCGCCGGGTTTTTTTCTTGGACTCACTAAAGGAGTTTCATTTTACGCATCCTTTGTATGATTAAACCTTCAATAAAACATTGGTTTTCCATACAAACTTTCTTAGTGAGAAACTGGCAACTCGGAGCAGGTTACAAGACCTCCTTCTATAATGGACAGAGGTGACCCCAGAATGTGGCAACAATTTTCCACTTCAGCCGTTGTAAAAGAAAACAAAGAGCTTCTCTTTGTAACTTCTAAGGCCTACTCGGATGGCCTATTCTGGCCAAAAAAGCAAAAAGGTACCTCTATGTTGTTATCATATGAAGGATAACGTTTCCCTCCACTAGTAATTTTTTCTATAGTCCCTGCTTCTTGATCCATTAGTTTTGACTTATCCATACACTAAAGAGTGTTAAAGATTGTATTATACTGCATAAATATGATCTGAAAGGGAAAACCTATTAAAGCATAGTATTTCAGTTGACGTATCAAATTCTTAGTTGCATACAAACAAAAACTGCTTGTTCCATACAAATAGAAACCACTTGAAGATATCTATGAACCACTTGAACATCAAAAATGTTCAATCCCGTAACTCTTAAGTAAATCTGTAAAGAATGTGACATTAGCCTTATTGGCTTAGTGAAAGCCCTAATGTTCTATCCTATTTGACAGTCTTAAAAATATCACAAAAACTTGTAGAGATTTTGGCATTTTGTAAGCCCAGCCTCTAAAAGCCCTAACTTCCTATCTTCCTCTGCGTAATTTGAATAGAATACCGTCAAATTACACAGAAAGAGAAATGTGCAGAACAGAAAGAGAAATCATTCAATAAAACTACTCGAAATTTGAATAGAAATGTGCAGAACAGAAAGAGAAATCATTCAATCAAACTACTCGAAATGTATCAGAACCTCCATCCTTTAACTCAATGAATTTATTCGCAAACTATGTCGTTTTTTTAAACAAATTTTTGAGCACAACCTCCTCTAGTCCATTTATATATAGCCTTAACTTATGAAATATTGTCTATAATCCAAAATAGGGTTAAACTTTTCCATTGAAAGCTTAGAATAATTGAACTCAAAGAACCATTGTAGATACTTTAATCAACTTTTTTTTCTCTAATTCTGTTGCTTAAAACAGTGTTTTGAGCAAGAACTATTTCAACAAATTTATTTCAGAGCTAGCCTCTTTTTAAATGATAGTTTCTAAAATTAAATCCATCTTCAATGTATGTACGTAGTCGAGCTTTGAGTTTGGTTTCCCTTTCATCCTAGAGATCAGAGAAATACATGCAATGTATTATGAATTTCTTAGCCATTTAAGTTAGTCATTTTTAGTTCGATCACTTAAAATTTCTCAAATTTAGTATTAATTTAGCAGGTGAAATTTTACAACTTGTAATTGTAAGATCATTAGATGAGGTGATCGTCTAACTCAATGTTGTGTATATGGCAAAGCTAGAAGATTTTATTGAGGAGAGGAATATCATGATGTCATTGGTTTCAACTAGACACTAATGTAAACCCACTTTGAAACCACCATGGGGGATCTGAAGGGCAACATCTAGTGCTCTTGTGTGTACGAGGGTTCAAAATTAAGGCCCCCTCTTCTTTGCATGAAGTGTTCCTAGTAAAAATCCATCTTAGAGTCAAGACCATGAAAATATGAAGTCCAAGTACTAAATTTATTGTTTATAAATAACCTCTTTAGAAAATTGACACAAACGTATAATGATGTCATTTACATTGGAGGTGTATATCACCTGAATTGCATTACAACTTTAATCGCTCCCCCACAAAAAGGTGTCATGCTCCCTTGTGATGGTGCATCAACCCTAATGGAGAACAATCTCGTGATGTAAAAGGAATTTAAACATGATGTAACTTTAATAGTGCCCTACATTCACCCCTTGGCTCACCACTCGTGGCAAATCTGAGGCTATTTCAAGAATTGATGTGGATAATATCATTTTATTTTCTCTTATGTATAGTATTATACATTGACACAATTGTGGGTTTTTAGCAAAAAAAATATTTCTATGAAGGGTTAGCTCCTTGTTCATTAGGGTTGAATAGGTTGTGTCATTATGAGTGATTTATTCATTGTCAACTCCTTATGTGGGAGAACACTACAAGCTCCATGTCAACATGAAGAGTAGATATTGTGAGCAACTCTTATCGAGGTTTCTCAAATTATCTAGTTTTCCTACATTTGGTATACATGTTATAAGCACATTACCCACAAATGCACACCCTTGAGACCAATACCATGTTCTCTAAAAATCAAATGGTACCAACATTCTTAGTTAGAGGTGAAGGATTCTCCTAAAAGGTTATTTTGTTCGTTTGAGGTGTTGTGTTTTTCCTTAGATAATAAGTGGTTAAGGGCTTCAAGAGTTAATATTTAAGGGCCAAGGGCATGGGGGAAAATGGAATTATGGGTTAAGGGATTTAGGTGTTAGGGGCTAAGGGGTTAGGGTTTAAGGTGTTTGGGGGTTATGAATTAGGATTTAAGGGTCACGAGTTAAGAGAATAAGGGGTTAGTGCTTATGGGGTTCATGGATTCTAGGTTATGAGTTAATAGCTTAAGGTTTAATGTGTCAAGGGTTCGGTGGCTTATGAGGTATGAGTGTAGGGGTTAAGGGAGTATGGCTTCAGGGTTAAGGGATAGGGAATTTAATTGTTATGGTTTAATGACTTATTGATTGTGATGATGGGGCACCTAATGCCCTTATCACCACTATGAGGGGTTCCCCTTTCAATTTCTCTTGTTACCTTCCCTCTAGGCCCCCTAGCCCCTATGACATTAGGTCTTAATCCCCCTTCTCATTCTCTAATGCCTGGATTATAGATCTTAGTAAACCATGCTTGGACATCCCACTTCTACCCGTTCATGCTACATGTGTGTCCCCTAGTCCTGTTCAATACACCACAAAATACTCCTCCCACCTTTTCGGTCATATCATTCAACTTATCCTAACATTATGGGTGAATTTGGTGTTTATGTTGTAAAGTGAACAGAGAAAAAATATAACTTGTTTTTTCTATTGAGAAGATGTAGAAATTAATTGTCATGATTGGAATGTGCATGCATCAATCTAGATTGGCTTTTTTTTTCGAGCTTAGACATGAATAATCATATGGTCATACTCCATCCTATTGATGGAGTCTAATACCACAAAGGTATCGATGGGAAATTTGAGAGATTCTTTTGAAAGCTTGTATGTTGTGGTATTTATCTCCTTCATAATGTGTCTGAAAGATAGCTACTCCAAAGAGTTGGGGGAATCTATGATATCTTGTAGGATGGGGTGTAGGTAGATTTTTTCTATCATGAATTATTGACCCAATTGATAATGATTTTTGAATCCCCCATGATCTATAGGGATTTGACTCTTTTGATGGATGCAATTTCCATAAGGGTACAAAGAGCAGTGGAATAAACTCAGTTGTTGGAGCCTTAACTTTGGGTATGTCATACTTTCTCGCTATAAGACTGGGAGAGGAAGAGTACCACATCCACTTTGCAGCTAGGTGGGATAACTTGTGCAACACCATCAAATAAGTCACAAGGGCATCCAAGAGAGTGTGGAGGATTTACCAAAATCCATTATTTTGCGGTTTAGGATGAATCTTGTCTTCCAAAAACTATTTTTTTATCAATTTAATTGTGATCTTTGTTAGAATTTCTCGTGAACAAAATGTGTTTTTGTTCCAATCCCACAAGATATTGCTAATTAGAATGCATGGGATACCTTTAGAATAATCTTCCATGATGTTGAACATCTAAGTTTTGGAATTTTCTTCCAAGCTTAGATAGGACAACGAGCCTGTCATGTTCAATTTTGCAAGGGTGGTGGTGATGACCTACATTGTGTTGGGACAAGAGATAAATAAGTGTGAAGAAATATCATCATATGAATTGCATAAAGGATAGATGTTGGGGTGATTCGTAAACTATCATGGATATTTCTTGTGAAAAAAATGTGTTGTTGTTCCAATCCCACCAGATATTGTTGATTAGAATGCATGGGAAACCTTTTTAATAAATCTTCCATGATGTTGTGTAACTAAGTTTTGAAATTTTCAACCAAGCTTAGATAGGACCATGAGCCTATCATGTTCAATTTTGCAAGGGTGGTACTGGTGATAACCTTCACTGTGTTGGGAGAAGAGATAAATAAGTGTGAAGAAATATCATCATATGAATTGCATAAAGGATAGATGTTGGGGTGATTCATAAACTATCTTGGATATTTTTCGTGAAAAAAATGTGTTGTTGTTCCAATCCCACCAGATATTGTTGATTATAATGCATGGGAAACTTTTTTAATAAATATTCCATGATGTTGTGTAACTAAGTTTTGAAATTTTCTTCCAAGCTTATATAGGACCACGAGCCTATCATGTTCAAATTTTCAAGGGTGGTGGTGATGACTTGCACCGTGTTGGGACAAGAGATAAATAAGGGGTGATTCGTAAAATATCATGGATATTTCTTGTGAAAAAAATGTGTTGTTGTTCCAATCCCACTAGATATTGTTGATTAGAATGCATGGGAAACCTTTATAATAATATTCCATCATGTTGTGTAACTAAGTTTTGAAAATTTCTTCCAAGCTTAGATAGGACCACGAGCCTATCATGTTCAATTTTGCAAGGGTGGTGGTGATGACCTGCACTGTGTTTGGACAACTAGAGATAAATAAGTGTGAATAAATATCATCATATGACTTGCATAAAGGATAGATGTTGGGGTGATTCATAAACTATCATGGATATTCCACTAGACAGTTCATCATAACAGACCAGATAAAACTATATTTAAAAATGAATGAATAAGAGTTTGTGACAGGAAGTGTCAGTGAGTTTCGGATGTGCTAAGGAGGGAGTGACCAATAACCCAAGATTCTCCCCCAACTTGTCAAACTTCCCCTTTGTTAGGAGCTTTTTCAAACTATTAACCATATGCAACTTTGTCAGAATGTGGTCCAACACTACCAACTCCCTAATGAACTTGGAATCTTAGGAAATTGTATTGAATATCAATGTGTCTGAGATGGTCATGACACATTGGATTTTCATAGAGCTTGATGTAACTTTGATTCTCACAAGAGACAATATTGGGCTTCAACAACTAATTGGTTGAATCTAAAATCAAGTTGCAAATCTAGATAGCTACATAATAAGTATATGAAACTTCCATATACTTTGCTTCAGTGGAACTCAGTGCAATTGTTGCTTTCTTCTTGTTGATTTGATGAAAATGATTTATAAAATGATAATAATGATGTTTAAAATGCGCCTTATGATGGTATAATTATACACATTGATTGTTCATGAGGTGTAGGGGTATGTTTATAACATCACTTCCCTTGAAAGCTTTGTCTTGAAATCATAGTAATTAGAATTTTCTTGAGTTAAGCACATTTTTATGGTGGAATGAAGTTTATCAGATATCTATTTATACTTTGTAGAGGTTTGAATTTGTTTTTCCTTTGACTGTTGGTGAGGTTTCTTTGTATTTTTTGCATCATATTCTAAAGTATTTTGACCTGATTGTTTAACATGAAAGCTTTATGCTTATTGGCAATATATTTGAAATACTTGCATGATCAAGAAACTGTTATGGTTAATTAAATTACTAATTAGGTACTACAGAAAGAGGATGATGCTGAGGGGGCTTGCCTAGGTGACTCTGGGAGCAACCCGGAGGTGGTCAGACAAAGATCTTCTAAGTTACAAATCTGAAGAGAAATAATTGGTGATATATATGTGGTTGCTCAGCCTGGGTTGTATGGAAAATCTTGGCAGAGAGTGTTTACCTTTCCGTGTCTTCATGAAAGTAGGTTGTCTGGTCACAAAATAAGATCACTACATGTAGGTGATGGTTTTGTACTAAGTTCTTAGCCTTATCTTAAGAATGGATAACAGAGAGGATTAGGTTTGAATACAGGATATAATTTGATGAATTTGGAGATTTAGAGTTAAAGAAAAAATTGTGGTGATGTTTGGATGGGTGCTAATTTGTAGGGTTTTCCATTTTTATAATTTTCTTTGTTGTGATTTCTACCATGCTACCTAGTTTCTTTCCTGTTTCCCTAGCATTTTAACTTTTTTGATGTTTATCTCTCTATTGTTTCTTGCCCCATTCGAAATGTCAACCTTATTTGGTAGGTGTTTTCTTCAATATAGTGTGAATATTTTTCCATCACATAGCTTCTATGGCATTTGTCTACGCAAATAGCTTGTAAGGCCCATTCATCAGGGTATTTGATGAAATAAAATGATAATCGATGATCACCAACTAATGGTACCTGCAAAGATTTACTCTAACAATTCTACAGTTTTCCCGTGCCAACAATTATACAACATTTTAACCTCATGAACTAGTCTCCTCTATTCTCTTAGATGATGCTATAAGCACTTATTGTTGTTGTCAAAGATTTTACTCTCTAGTCCCATTGAGCTATTTCAGTTATTTGTGGACATTGATCTATTTTCATTTCATTTCTTCAATTTTTCTGACTGTTATGTGTTACCTTTGGCCAGTGCCTTATTTCTTACCTATTCCTTTTATGCATAAGCATTCTAGCCAGCCAGAGCAGCAGGGGTAGCAGGAGCCACTCAGTCCAACCAAAGCCCACCAGGGGTAGCGCAGAGGTAGCAGGAGCCACGCAGGGCTGACACAGGCCAAGTCAGGGCAGCAAAGGGGCAGTGTAAGCCCTTCAGGTGCGACATAGGCCCTTACTAAGCGGCGCAGAGGCCGAAACATGCTAGTTAGGCTGACGTAGAGTGATTCAGAGCAGCGTATTACTGCCATTTTTATTTCTCTGTTGGGTGAACCAGTTTTGGTGCCCAAGATTGTTGTACTTAGATTATGCATAATAATGAAAACCCTCCAGAGCTAGCTGCAATGGTTTTCCGCATTGGGTTTTTTTCAAGGACAGTTGTCTATAAAATCTGTGTCTCACTTTGTCTATGAGCATGTTATTCAATATTTGATCTTTATGTGTAGGTTGTTAGTTGTATTTACTATTTACTTTGCTAATTTATTGAATATTTCATAAATTAACTTGTAACTTAATTCAAGTAGGAGAATTAAATCAAGATATTGTAGTAGGGTTTCTTAGATTAAGATATTTTCACATTCCCTAGGTCTAGCCCCATTAGGTCACCTTGGCAACAATTTCCCAGGAATCTAGCTAGAGGAAAACTTCTATATCCTAGAGGCAGCTGCGTTGTCGGGTTCCCTCACTCTCCTCAGAACTTGGGCCAATTCCGACGGTGGAATCTCTGGATACCTCAAGCCTTAGCTCTAGGATCAAGTTTTTCCTAGGTGTTCCCAAGGATAGATCCTAGTAGAATCAATTTGACCTATCAAAGTAAAAACTCTTTTCTGATCCTTTCCCTTCACCTTTTCCAAGATAGGAACATCATTGGTTGCTAAATTCCATCCCCGAACCTGGGCTAGGTCCACTTGGCCCCGTGTTGTCCCATTTGGTGTCAAAGGCCTTTCATTAAGGACCATTTGGGAATCCAAGTTCCCAAATGATTTTAGGGATTGAGAATTTCCTTCATAAGTCTTTTTCTTCTCCCTCAACCCTTCAATCCCCCTCCTCTCTCCCTAGAAGATATATTCCCTTGCTTAAAAGGAAAGCAAGTCCCACTCTTTATTTTATCTTAGGGAAATGGTTTCGAGGGTCACTTCCCACCTATTCATTGACCTATACTCTACAAGTGACTTCCTAAACTACCGGGACTCCACCCATCGGTGAAAGTCCGTGAAGAGCAAGGAGCCTTAGCTATGGTGACAATGGGCTAAGCCTCCATCATTTCCCTTGTACTAGCAGTTGCCCTCTTAGGAACCCCTTTTAGGTCCACTACTATTTTGAGTGGTAACAAGTTGTTCACAATTCCATTTTTGAACAACTCTTTGGTATTCCCAATTTTTCCATACTACAGCTCCAAGATGAGAAGTCCAGGGCTATGGAGGCTTCCCTTCTTCTCTCTGAATCAATCCTCTACAATATAGTGAACTAAGGCTAGTTGGTTTACCTACTTGACTATTACTTTAGTCCTTCAAATTCTGCACATCCTTAGGCCCTATACACCTACCATTCTACCAATTTTTTGTCCTTCACCAGAACAAGAGTCAGGTCTCTTCTTTGAAAATAACCTAACAACCCTCTAACTGTACTTGGACTACCATCAATCTTCCCAACCACAGTCAATTATTTTTACTGATCTAGGGCCCACAATATTGTCTTCATCTAGGGCTCTTCAAATCTGCCACCTAACAATGGTTTGAGTCCTCTCAAGATCATTGTTCTTTTGTATCGAAAATTTGATCTAATTTGTTGTCCAATCTATGAATAAATATGAACTACTCGTCTTATCATAATTCTAACAATCTATAGATGACCGAACTAGGGTCACAAATCAGCCACTAACAGTCCATTTACTAATTTTTCATAGGTTTTTTCAGATCTTTGTCTAAAACTCTATGGAAAGTCCACCAAAATCAACTCCTCTGCATGTCAACCCATTCTTCATATGGCAGATTTCTTCTGCATGCTCAATCTTCTGCTCAGGTTCCACCCTCATTTGGATCTGGTGTCTCCACACATACTGAATCTGAAAATGATCTTCCAGATATACGGTCTTTATTGCAGAAATAAACCTCACTCTAAGGGTCACAACCCGTCTTCTTCTATGCAAATTTGTCACAGTCTTAAGGGCATACCTTATGAACTAAACATGCTAGGAAACTGTCCTAACTAGGGCTTTATACTTATGTACTTCTAATTTTTGTATAACAAACCCTATTCACACATAGAAGAAACATGAATTTTTCCTCCATAAGGGACTCGACCTAGCTCATATGGATCCATAGATTCTAGGAATTTATTTGACTGAATCTTGACATGAACTTCAGATCTCAATGTCGACCCTCAAATTAGGGTTAACTCAATCAATACTACGCCTGCGTCAACTTTTGTTATGGCTCTAAATTACAGTGCAAGCCCTCCTCCATTTATGTTGGTATTTATCATAGACCTTGCAGCCTACTAACCACCACAAGGCAATATGGTATCAACCCTCTCTTCTATTTCATGTAGAAAATCTAACCAATGGGAGTCAATCTGATCTTGTAATGTACTAGAACATGATATTGAATCCTTCCTACAATTTGTGGAAACAAAACACAATCACACAATCACATATAAGTAAGAGAAACAAGTTATCAAATGCACAACACAAGATGTATTTGGGGAAGCAACTGCTCAAACCCCTCTATCTCTATTTTGTATTAACTCAAGGAATCATGAAACAATAAAATTCTTAATCTCTCTTGAGATTCTCTAGCACTCTGCCAGTTGTCTCCTGCTGATCTAGGAAAAATCGGTCTAATACTTAGCCAATTATCACCCTTCCTTCAGCCTGCCTTGCTCACACAATTCCTATGGAATTATCTTCATATTAATTAGAAAAATCAACCTTCCTTGATTGCGCAATCCATCATGGCATCCCAATGACTTTATAATTGCACATGGGAAATTTTCTATAAATACAACTGATAGTTATGTTCCTTTGAACTGTGTTACAATATGGAAGAAGGGTATTTTTATTATTTAAAAATAAGATAAAACCGTAAAAAACAAAAACCCTAACCTGAGGAGATGTAACACCAAGAGTTTATGGGCCCCATTGGGGTTAGTTGGGTAGCCAACTTCCCGGGCTTGTAACTTGGTCATATTATCTTCGTTTGACGAACATGATACCTTGTTAGAAAGATAGCTTCAAGGAATACAACTACTAATGCAATTTCTATGAAATAAAGAAACCTTTCATGCCCAAAAAACGTCGTTTGGGGCCTCAAAACGGCTCCAGAAGTTCAGGACCCAAAAAACTGACAAAAATAGTAAATTGTGCTAGAATTAAGGAAACTGAAAAACTGAAAGAGACAATGGCGAGGGCCCACGTGGAATAGGCGGGTGGCCACCAATATCCACCTTGAACACCTTAAATCAAATTTCTTGAGCTAACTCAATCATCATGACTTAGTTAACTCACACAAGTTGGTATGAGATGAAATTACAATTTATTATCCAATTTATTTAAGGGAAAAATAAATTAGATGCCTCACATTCTTCACTCCTGGTACATCAAAATTCCTCACCAGTGTGGGTGCATTTTTTTTTTGTCCTTTCTAGTTGCCAATTTCACTGTTTGTTGTTGAAAATTTCAACACTCCCTCTCAACAAGAAAGGAATTCAATCTATCCCCATCTGGTACCTTTGGAATGTTCTGCATGCTACACTTCTCTAGTGTTGTTTGCACCTGCAAATCCTGAAACTGAATAACCTCCGAATAGCTGAATCAATATAATGCATCTGTCATCAAAGTCTTATGACTGCTGCTAGCTACTGCACCTTTCTAGTACTGGATTCTCTGCGCTGCTGCTGACATCTGCATCCGTGCCCTTTGAACTATTGCTAACTCTGATTTTTGCTCCATTATTTGACATCTGTCACTCTGATTTCTTTCTTGTTGACATCTGACTACATCAATCTAATTAATCCTTCCTACTACTGTTATACTGTGAGCTCCTCGTAGCCAGGTTCGATCCATGAGACACGCCATCTCAATGGACCTTGCCCAAATTTCTTATATTGGGATTATGTCTACACATCACCCCACGATACACCTTGAGGTATGGTTGCTCCCTCTTCCCATCTGGCTTGAAATTTCCCCCTTATGGAGGTCTTTGCTTGAGTGGATGCTTCCACTCAGTCTCCTCTCTACTTCTCATGAGGATGCATGTTGAGAGGTAATTTATGCTTCCTCTAAACCACCAAGTCTCTAACTTATGCCTTTCTCCTAAGATCTTTGCATGCACCTGGTACCTCAAGTACATATAGGTTCTTAACTCGCGCATAGTGTAATTGTCCCGACATTACAAAAATTTTCTAAAAAAAATTGATTTTAAATCGATGATATCTCCCTCATCCGAGCTCCGATTCAACCGATTTTTTTTTCCATTTGGGTAGATTTTCGCAAGGAATCCAAATATTATATTTGTTTTTGAAAATTTTACACCAATATATTTAGATATTCTCTGCAAACTCACTGCCCAAAAAATTCCTGCTCTGATACCATGTAGAAAATCTAACCAACGAGATTCAATCTGATATTGTAATATACTAAAACAAGATATTGAATCCTTCCTACAATTTGTGGAAACAAAACATGATCACACAATCACATATAAGTAAGAGAAATAAATTATCAATCGCACAACAACATGATGTATTTGGGGAAAGAAACTACTCAAAACCCCTCTATCTCTATTGTGTATTAAGTCAAGGAATCATGAAACAATACATTAATGCTTAATCTCTCATGATATTCTCCAGCACTCTATCAATTGTCTCCTGTTGATCTAGGCAAACTCAGTCTAGTACTTAGCCAATTCTCATCCTTACTTCAGCCTGCCTTGCTCATGCAATTCCTAGGAAATTAACTCCTTATTAATTAGGAAAATCAGTCTTCCTTGATTTCGCAATCCATCATGGCATCCCAATGACTTTATAATTGCACATGGGAAATTTTCTTTGAATAAAACTGATAGTTATGTTTCCTTTAACCTCTGTCTCAGCTAGGTATTCCTCGAAACTGACATGCATGCAACTATTAATAGCGAGTTTTCAGTTATATGATTGATCACTCATTGTGAATTAAATCTAATTTAATTCACTGGACCTCTCACTAGCTCATCACTCAGTTAGAACTAGTTAAACTAATTTTAACTCATTTAATTGAGTTAATTACACTTGCACCCCACTAATGCATCAACTTCAACTGGACCCCAAAAATATTAGAATCCCTCTAGATGCCTCATCTTAGACCCTCAAGTACTTGAATTTCTCGAGCTAACTTGGTCATCATGACTTAATTAACTGACACAATTTGTTATGAGATGGAATTAAAATTTATTGTCCAATTTATTTAAGGGAAAAATAAATTAGACGCCCCACATTCCTCACTCCTGGTGCATCAAAATTCCTCACCAGTATGGGTGCATTTTTTTTTGTCCTTTCTAGTTTCCAATATCACTGTTTCTTGTTGCAAATTTCAACATTTCAGAATTTGATGTGGCCTTCACACAAAGACACCATTGAAATCACATGCTTAGATTCTCATGAGAAACCTCTCTCAAGCTCGATCTGCCATAAGAGAACCAACAATATGCCATCCTACTTCCTAGTACAAACCGACCATTAAGGTATGCAACATTCTTTTGAACCCTCACATGATGATCTTGCTCTTGGAGGATGATCATGACCTCCCTTTAGCAACCCTTACTTGGCCCTCGTACTCGACCTTCTTTAGGACTACATCTCTCTTCACCCCCTTGATGTGCCAGATAGTGGGAATACATGTCAAACATGCTAAGATGTGCCAAGTGATAAGGCATGCCAAGATGTGCAAGGGTGTGTCAATGCATGTCAGGGACTATCAAGACAACAAAATGGAGAAAAAAGTTGAACTACAAGGAAATGAACACATAAGAGGTTTAATAAGTCATCAATCTACCTTTTCCAAGAGGGGCATGCTAGGCACACCAACACTAGGGGGCAATAGGTGCCAAGTGAAAAGTCTTAGTGCATTCTAAGTGCCAAGTATTCCTTTGTTGCTTCTCATCTACTTTCCAACAATTGATCATCACAAATAAATTTAATATTAAACCATGCCAAATCATACCAAGGCATCTCAACGTATTCCAATCATGCTAAGAATTTCCAAGTGCTAACATATGCCAAGCGCCAATATGTGTCAGGGACTAGTGTTATGCATGTTATGAAGTGGAAGGGAATGTTGAAGAGTGCTAAGGTGTGCTAGAGAGTGAAAATGCATGTTGATGAGTGTTAAGGATTACTAGGAAAAAACATTAAGGGAGAACTAGGTAAAAATTCATGGAAGTTAATGAAATTGAGGAACTTGTGCCAGAGACTAGTGTTAATGAGTGTTAGTTGTCATGCCAAGGAGAGAGTGACAAGTTATGCTAAGCATTGGTAATACATGCTAGGGAATATCAAGGCATGTCAAGAATTCCAAAAGTGTGTTTGGGAGTTCCAAAGTGTGCTAATTATATCATGTGAAAATTAATAGTGCCAAGATATGTCAATACATGCTAGGTGCTAAGGATGTGGCACAGGGTGCCAGGGTATGTCAATATGTGTCAAGGAAACAAAAGGAAGAACCAATAAGAGGGTTAATAAGTCAAGAATTTATCTTTTTGAAAAGGGCATGCTAGGCACACTAATAATAGGTCCCAATACATGCCAAGTGGCATTGTGTGCCAAGTACTAACGTATGTCAATGCATTCAACCAAGGTGTTCCAGGGCATGCTAGGGACTATATGCAGCATGCCAACACATGCTATGAGAGTTCCATATGTGCTAGCGCATGCCACAATTTGCTTGGGCGTCGGTTTCATCACAAGATGTTCTAGGTACAATGATGTTCCAAGACATGTGCGGTGCTAAAAAATGTTAGTGTGTGCCAAAGCATTAATTTAAGGTGTGCCCAAATTGTTGAGGATTGTTAGGTCTTTCTCATTAATAGAATTGTCAAAGCTTGATTATGTATTAAATAATATATTTCCTACACACAATAGTGGAACTTTATCTAAAGGGAATTTGCTAGATAATAAACTTAATATGAATCATGTGTTGACTCATAGGAAATATCTATTCGACTAGTCATTACTTGAGGGAAATGATACACACTAATTACTTCTAAAAAAAATGATTGACCCTGACCACTATGGCCTTGGACATATTATAAAAAATACTCCACAATAATGGTATTAAATCATTATCTTTTGACAAAAAATAATAATAACAGGCACATAGTTTCATCAAAAACTCATTGGAATGATCAATGATGACGAGCATTTTTTGATCGTCACCAAAAGTAACAAAAAGAGCATTGGTGAGGGTCGTTAAAATTTCGTCACTAGAAGTGTCACCAAAGAGAGAATTAGTGATGGGCCTTTAACGACCCTCACCAAAAGTGTCATTGAAAATGTCTTTGGTGACGGACCATAAAGGACCATCACTATATACACTTACAGTGACAATATTTTAATGGTCAATGATGATGGACATTTTTTGACCGTCACCAAAAGTATCAAAAAGAGCATTGGTGAGGGTCATTAAAATTTCGTCACTAGAAGTGTCACCAAAGAGAGAATTAGTGATGGGCTTTTAACGACCCTCACCAAAAGTGTCATTGAAAATGTCTTTGGTGATGGACCATAAAGGACCATCACTATATACACTTACAGTGACGGTTTTTTAAGGACCGTCACCATATGTGACATTGGTGACGGACCTTAAAGGTCCATCACAAGCATGACCCTCACCAATGTGCTTTTTTCTTGTAGTGCTTAGTTCCTATTTATCACTTTGTGAGTATGTTGGCTACAGGATGGGATTCAGATTCATTTGGAGTCCATGTTATAGTCCATGATATCGAAATAGTCTCCTTTTACTCTTCTTATTGTATTGGTTTATTTGTCTAAATAGAATATTTTATGATTTCTATTTGCATATGACTAGTATCAATGATGTTAAGGAGGGTTTATCTCACTGAGGGTGCCATATGTAAGCAAGTGACCAATTACTCTCTGCTTGGTTTTTTTAATGGATTTGTTTGTGTAGACCTTCTTTTTTAATAGAAAAATACATCTTATATATACAAGAATTACAACAGCAAAACAAAAAGCAGAAGGATATATAAAAGGGAGCTTATATTATCTTGTTTGTTTCCTTGAAATACATATCCTGGGGAAACCCACTAGGCACTCCCCTCATTCCAAGGATAGTAATTAGGGTAAAATAGGATTCTTCAGGGCTTGCTACAACAAAATGTAACACCTTAGTGCAAAGCTTCAATAAGTACTCTAGCTCAAGGGAAACATAGGGATCAGTCACCACTTTCACCTTAGTAGCTGCTCCTCTACTGTTCTATGGATGGATGTCCCCACAATGGAGGCTATCTCAAAAAATATTGAAGATTAAGTAACCCAAGAATTCTTAGGCTAAATACCTTTCAAGGATTCTACTAAATACACACAAAATTCCAAGGATATTATTCGATAAGTAGAGTGGACAAACTCATACTAGTGGACAAGTATATATGGAGAAGCAGAGTGCTAGGCTCAGATAATCACATCTGTGGAAGCTCGATTATCATTACACAGGTCTGTTACCCTACAAACTCAGATTGTAGAAATTACAGTTTCAGTTAAATGAATTTGGAGGCTTGGATCAGTGTTGAAGAAGCTAAAACTACTAGCTGTGGAGCTTGGGTTAGCTCGGACCTGTGTGACTATTTCAAGCTCGGTTGAAGGCTTGGTTTTGGACAAAAATAGTGGTAATATGGTGCGTTCATATTCTGGAATAAATTATGTGGAGAGGCTCGAAGGTGCTTGGACCTATGGCTTTCCTGTGGTAGCTTGAAGTGTAATATTGGAATATATTACAGTCATCTGGAAGCTGCTGGGAAAGGTGTAGTCCTATAAAAGGTTGAGTTGAAGCTCGGACCTATTGAACTGTGGTGTAAAAGGTAAAAACTCAGAACACTAACCTCGGTGTGTGAACAATCATCACTTTATCTCAGGCTACAGTTGGATAGACCTCACCACATTGAATAAGTGTTACCTTAGACCTATGATAGATCAGAGACCCATGGAGTAATGACAAATTTGGTTTATTGAAAAATTAAAGAATTCGGACCTGATATCACTCTGGACTCAAGTTCCAGAATCAGCATTTAAAGAACAAGACTTCTTTGATATATGTCGCTGTAGCACCACTTCTGAACAACGTGCCATTTTTTGGGCAACATTATTTGTGGGTAGCTGGTGGCAATCTTTGAGAATTTTTTGGAGTAGCTTGGAAGGCTATTATTTGGAGAACTCAGACTTAAGGATAGTCACTTGGAACCTTTGGATTATATTCTTCTGAGCAAACATTGATAAGAACTTAAAGAAGTCTTGAAGCAAACTTGAGGACTTGAAGCAGATTCTTGGAAGTGTATTGAAGGTAGCTGTAAGAGACCTTTGTTGATATTGTGCAGATCTATTGAGGACAGTGAATTCAAAGCCCCTCTCAGTATTTCCAACAGTGAGGTTGTATATTCCCAGAAGGATAACGCAGAAAATAAGGCAGTTTCAATACCCTAACCAGGGTCAAGAGTATTACCTACGCTGTCGAGATTCATCTGAAAAGAGACACATAACTATGACCCAAAAGGTATATTCAGAACTCTAGGTATTTTTTCTAGGGATAGAACATTGTTTGTGCTGTCTTATGTCAAAGCTTCATGTGCCCTAATCTTCTTTTCTTGTGATAATGAAGATTGGGAAAAATTTTAGTCATTGTAAATACAATGTTTGGATAGTGTTTGAACAATAATAACAATAATGTAACTATAGTTCATGACATCTACATCGAAATAAAATTTGTGCCCTAGATTGTGGGGCCCTGGGGAAAATTTCTGAGTGAGTTCTAGTTTTTGGAATGATGGGAATATCGAGCCCTAATCTAAGCAGAAAAAAACAATTGAAGAAGCCTCCTAGGACCTCAGATCAATATTTTTAAGTGCTTGGTAAGGGTGATTTCCTAAGGCTAATAATTGAAGCCTAATCTGGAAACGTTCTACTTCAAAAGAAAAGCACTACAACAGAGGAGTTAGTGAGTCATTGGATTGGTAAACAATATGAAAGCATGCTTGAAACATTGCGGATCTGAATGTATAGAGGCATGAAGCAGACAACACTTGTTTGAGATTCTGTCCTAAAGAAGTCATTCTACCCTCCTGAAGAAATGAACTCCTCATCTGATGTGCAAATATTTGTCTACATGAAAATTCTATGGTAAATCTGACCCTAACATTTCAAAATATTTCAATGGAATCAACAGTAAAGGATATCACTCTTGTCTTTTTTTATGCCATCTCAGATCTATGAAATAAGGTTTATCATCTCACAACAAAAAGCTCATGACCTTGCTCTCAGTCTCCTATAGTAAGAAGAGTATTTGCTGACTTGTGGAGATAGTATGAGTCTCACTGAAATAAGAAAAATGAATTCAACGCACATATATATTTATATATACATACAAAATCTGATCTACTTGAGCCTGTGGAGAATTTTGATTTACAGTTGCAATACTATAATTAAATAAGTCTATACCAAAACCCTAGGAAATTCACATCAGTGAATATTTTGTTACGTTGAAAAAAATAGAGGAAAGTTTCAGACACGGAAATCATTTTTTGAAATTCATCTTGAAGCCATCTATCAACCTCATTGAAAGAAGCAATCCTGGAAGATCATCTCAGGCTTGCATAGTTTGGGAAAATATGTGTATAAGGTGACAATGAAGTATGGATCAACAATATTGTGGGCACTATTCTTGGCAGGCATCTTCAGTGGCACATTTTTCATGAGTAGACATCTTCAGGGATTGCATGAGTACATCGCCAGTCCTGAGGACTTGATGAGAAGCCGGTTAAATTTCTGATTATGAGATTATGATGCCACTAATACCCTTTTATTTGTTTTGCAGGGACTATTTCTTGGTTATGTTTGAGCAGCCTCAAAAAGAGTTTGAATATTACTCATATCCTGTTGGTAGCAAATGCATTGGTGCCTTCTTATCCAAGGGATTTTAAATACAAGCAAGTTGAAGGCTAGTGATCCTCCCTTTTTCTGTTTTAAAATAGCTTAGTTCCTATTTATCACTATGTGATTATGTTGGCTACAGGATGGGATTCAGATTCATTTGGAGTCCATGTTATAGTCCATGATATCGAAATAGTCTCCTTTTACTCTTCTTATTGTATTGATTTATTTGTCTAAACAGAATATTTTATGATTTCTATTTGCATATGACTAGTATCAATGATGTTAAGGAGGGTTTATCTCACTCAAGGTTCCATATGTAAGAAAGTGACCAATTACTCTCTGCTTGTTTTTGTTAATGGATTTGTTTGTGTAGACCTTCTTTTTTAATATAAAAATACATCTTATATATACAAGAATTACAACAGCAGAACAAAAAGTGGAAGGATATATAAAAGGGAGCTTATATCGAGCCATAATCTGAGCAGAAAATAGTAATTGAAGAAGTGTCCTAGGACCTCAGATCAGTCTTTGTAAGTGCCATGTAAGGGTTATTTCCTAAGGCTAATAATTGATGCCTAATCTGGAAACGTTCTAATTCAAAAGAAAAGCACTATAGCAAAGGAGACAGTGAGTCATTAGATTGGTAAACAATATCAAAGCATGCTTGAAACATTGCAGCTCTGAATGTATAGAGGCATGAAGTAGAAAACACTCGTTTGAGATTTTTTCCTAAAGAAGTCATTCTACTCTCCTGAAGAATTGAAATCCTCATCTAATGTGCAAATATTTGTCTACATGAAAATTCTGTGGTAAATCTGACCCTAACATTTAAAAATATTTCAATGGAATCAACAATAAAGGATATCACCCTTGTCTTGTTTTATGCCATCTCATATCTATGAAATAAGGTTTATCATCTCACAACAAAAATCTCATGACGTTGCTCTCAGTCTCCTACAGTAAGAAGAGTATTTGCTGACTTGTGGAGATAGTATGAGTCTCACTGAAATAAGAACAATGACTTCAACGCACATATATATTTATATATACATACACAATCTGATCTACTTGAGCCTGTGGAAAATTTTGATTTACAGTTGCAATACTGTAATTAAATAATTCTATACCAAAACCCTAGGAAATTCACATCAGTGAATATATGGTTACGTTGAAAAAAAAGAGAGGAAAGTTTTAGACACGGAAATCATTTTTTGAAATTCATCTTGAAGCCATCTATCAACCTCATTGAAAGAAGCGATAACCACCGAAAACTCAAATAAAATAGGTGAAGCTCAACTACTTAATAATACTTACTAATCAGACCACATTAGAACATACTCTCTATCTATTCATTCCTCAATCCATCAATCCTTACCTCATTCATTGGTGAAGCCAGCGATCCTAGCCATCCATCCCACGAAGACCAGTCTATTTTTCTACTTGAATGGTGGGATTTTCACCATAGTGGCAATATCAATCGAGCCTCTTGGATGAAGGTGAGCAGATAAACGCTGAAGGACAGTGAAAAATTAATATATTTTACTATAGCCAAATTCGGAGTTCTTGAACATGTTTTCTGCTCCGAATTGCAGTGAAAGCCCCAAATTAGGAGAAGAAGATTTCAAATAAAGATAAAAAAAGAGTGAACTCAGATCTGATATAATAAGTTCAGGTTAAAAATCTAGTGGAGTGGATAGAAGAATTGAATGTCAAATAAGGGCATGGAATCTACGGCGAAATCATAAAAATTATGAGCAGAGAAGGAGCACCGAACTCTGTCCCAGACCTGGCAAGGAGAATATCAGCGAGAAAATAAATTTTAATAGGTCGATTTAAATTTTATAGTAGCCACCAAATTAGATTTTAATAGGTAGTCAAATAAATTGCTATGGTCGGTTAGGTTTTCATCAAGTTTTATTTTTATGTGAGTAAAAATAATGTTAAACTAATTAGAGTATTAATCAAAATTATATTATACTTCTTTAATATAAGTAAGAATCCTAAATAATCAAAATTATATTATATCTCTTTAATATAAGTAAGAATGTTCATATAAAGAGGGAAAATGAACATGATTTTGGAAATATCTATCAACTTTTAAGTTAGTGAAAATTATCTTTAAATCTATGAATAATGTTATCAATAAATTTAAGTAGGTATAGTTAGTTTCTTATTTTTGAGGAAGTTCATTTAGAGCTTAAAAATACCCAATTAGAAGGCCTTCACATGTGTTGTTAAGAGAGACATGGGATAAATTTTGATTAAAGGAATTAAGGGGTACAATAAGATCAATGTATAGCACCTACTCAAATCACCAAGAATATATCCAAACCATCAAGATGACACACTTCTCTGAGCAAAATTATGAAACACCATGGAATAACTTAGACTAAAACTTATAGTCAATCAATCAATAATTAGAACATAGTGTTTAAGTGAACATAATAAAAATAGTGCACATTGGACATAATATCATATACACATGGATCATACATATCCAACTAAATGTGGTAGCTAAAGTAACGTCTTCCTACACATAGTGTCATAGATGGCTAAGGCAAGGTGTCATCAAACCAATGATACATTCATGAATTACATATAGATCCATATACCTTAGATGAAAAATGATCAATGTGACAAGAATCGTAGAGGTTGAGATGACAATCAAATTTTAAGATATCCTCTAGAAGCCCATATATAAAATGGGGTAACATATCGTATGACATCCAACTTGTGATATATAGTGGGAAAACCTTAAAGTATATCTGAAGAAAGATGTATCGTTGAGGTCTAGGTCAAGAAGAGGTACAATGCCTCACTAATTTGGTAGTTGAAGAAGTTTAAATCTTGGTTTCTCAATTTGGCCCTAAGTAGGCAGGGCAATATAGAAGGAGGTGACCCCCTTGGAAGAGTTCTAAAGGGGAAGGGCACATAAGGCCTTATATAAAGATCTAAACCCAAGTACCTCCCTCATAAAAAGTTCTAGACAGGTATTTAAAGAATGTAGATAAAGACTCATCCAAATGTTGATAAAGACAATAGAACATCCCTTGAATCTCATAATAAATGGGGGCATCTACAAATGGAAACGCTAGTAGATGTTATTAAGAAGAGGAAGGTCATTATGATTCGTTTCAACTCGATGTGAATGTAAACCAACTTTGAACGCACCAAGGGAGATATGAAGGGCAGCATCTGATACTATTGAGTGTATGTGGTTAAACAAAAAGGCCCCCTTTCATTTGCATGAAGTGTTCCTGATACAAATCCATGTTACAGTCAAGGCCAAAAAAAGATGAATTCCAAGTACATTGAATGTATTATCTATACATAACCTCTCTAAAAACCTGAAACAAACATATAATGATGTCATTTACGTTTGAGGTGTAAATCACTTGAATTATGTTACAAATTTAATCGCTTCCCAACAAAACTGTGTCATGCTTCCTTGTGACATGCTTCAACCCTATTGGAGAACAACCTAAAAATATAAAAGGAATTTAAACATGATGTAACTTTAATAGTGCCCCACATTCACCCTTTGGCTCACTACCCATGGCCAATTTGAGGTTATTTCAAGCACTGATGTGGATAATATCATTTTATTTTCTCTTATGTATAGTATTCTACATTGACACAATTGAGTTTGTATAACAAAAAAAATATTTATATTTAGGGTTCACTCCTTGTGCATTAGGCTAGACAGACCTTGTCTTTATGAGTGATATATTCATTTCCAACTCCTGAGTCCTTCAAATTTTGCACGGCGTTAGGCCCAATACACCTACCCTTCTACCAGTCTTGTTTTCCTTCACAAGCACAAGACTTGGGGCTCTTCTTTGATAGTCACCTAACAACCCTCCAACTGTACTTGCACTACTATTAATTTTCCCAACCATGGTCAATTATTTTACTGATCTAATGCCCACAACATTTTCCTCATCTAGGGATCTTCAAAATTTCCACCTAATAGTGATTTGACTCCTCTCAAAATCACTATTTTTGTGTACCAATTTCTTTGTTGTCCAATCTATGAACAAATCTTAACTACTCCTCTTATCATCCTTCTAACACTTTTTATATGCTTGAACTAGGGTCACAAAACATCCACTAAAAGTTGATTGACCATTTTTTTATATCTTGCTTTAGATATCTGTCCAAAACTCTCTGGAAAATCCACCAAAATCAACTCCTCTTCATTTCCATCCATTCCTCATAATATGCCACAATTATTCTACCCAATCTTCTACTCAGGTTCCACCTTCCTTTGTATTTTCTATCTTTGCACATACTTCTGAAAACCATCTTCCAAATTTGTGGTATGTATTGTAGAGATAAACCTCTCTCTAAGGTCCTGGCCCCTCTTCTTCTACACATATTTGTCATAGTATTAATGGCATACATTATGGATTGAACATGTTAGGAAATATCCTTAACTACGGCATTATACTTCTATTCGAATTGTCTTAGAACAAACCCTATCCACCCATAGCAAAAATAACAACTCTTACCTCCATAAGAGACACAACCTAGCTCATATGGACCCATAGATTCTGGGAACTTATTTAACTGAATTAAGGTTTAAGGGGTTAGGGTTAAGGGTTTACAGGTTCAGGTTTTAAGGGGTTAGGGGTTAAGGGTTTATAGGTTTAGGGTTTAGGAGGTTAAATGGGTTAGGGGTTTACTAGGGGTTTAGGGGGTTAAATGGGTTAGGGGTTAAGGATTTAGAGGTTTATGGTTTAGGGGTTAAATGGGTCAGGGGTTTAGAGGTTTAGGGGGTTAAATCGGTTAGGGGTTGGGAATCAATGTTTAAGGGGTTAGGGGTTAAGATGATAGTTTCATTGGTCTCTGTTTGTGCACATTAGTTGCTTATTATTTGTGTTTGAGAGGTAAATCCCCTCTGCGAATAGCGGCGATCCATACTAGCCCAGATCGGGTCTAGCAACAACCGAGTGATGCTAAGACGCAAGTTCCTAATTGCAAAAGACCAAGATGCGAAAAGAGGCCTACCTTAAGTCCTACGCTGTTGTCGTTTGCAGAGAAGATGGCGCTTCTGTCCCTTGCTTTGGCAGATCACAATTCTCCCACTCAATGCAATCTAACACCTGCACGTACAAGAAGAACAACAAACAAACAAGCGTAAAACCTAACACATGCAATTATGTATCAGTCAAAGAAGATACAACTCATAACATAAAACATGAACATCTGAGTGGAACCATAATCAAAGTTGTTTATTATTAATCAGAACAAAGAAAGATACAACCTAAGCTCTGACGCTGGATCTTCCTTCGATGGGTCGACAGAGGAGTACGTCTTGGTAAAGCTCATCGAGAAAAGGACAAGTCTCTCTCTCTTCATCTGTCTGACGATAATCTCCTTACAATTGATTCAACTCTATTCAGGCTAGCTTGCAAAGGGAAAATTACAAGCTTATATAGATGGTGGAAGGGGAGTTGGGATCCCTAAAATGGTGGGATTGGCCCTATCCTCAAGGAAGCTTCCATGATAGGTGGACAACCACTTCCCCTACATGGAGATCCGGAGCCAAACCTCCCAACTCAATTTAGAGACCAGTTCAGGAGTTGGTTGGAATCAAAATTCCGCCATTTCTTTTTAAAAAACACTCCTTATTAAGCCTGGCGCAGGTGATGCATTGGTACAAAGCTCCAGTTGGTGAGCCCTCTTTGGTGGATTTCCCCCATTGGCGCAAGGGCTGAACTGGCTAGTCACGCCAAGGCTAAAATGGCTATTTTTAGGGCTTTTCACAGGAAATTGTCTTCAGGGGAATGATTGTCCTTGTCAAGGGGGATGCCATGAAAGTGGTTTTAGGTCTTGTCACTGCTTACAGGTCACAGAATAAGCCCTCCAATGTGTGGGCGGGGGATTGCAGGGATGGTGACAAATTACTGTGTAACACTTTGGGTCTCAATGTAACAATTTTGTAAGTATTGTTGCTTGTTGCCATGTCTTATTTATTTATTAATTCATAATATTTGTTAGCCATTGCTTTACATTAATTGATGAAAATGTCTATTGCAATCAAACCAAATGTACGTTCAATCTCCAGTTTCAAACTCAGCCACAGTGTTGTCACACAATTTAAGTACGGAGAATGGCCATCTGATGAAGTCTTAATAAATAGACTGCACCTCATGACTACTCCAGAAAATCTTAAGTTCGAGTGTCCCACATTCATGAGAAATATGGTTGTTATACTCTTGCTCCACTTGACTGTGTCCTGGAAATACCCTTGTTTATTGCAAAAACATCTTAATGTTATTGACCCTGTCCCTTAACAGACTAAGGAAACATATGTGACTGAGAGGAATGGAAAGCACTCCAAAGTTGAAGAGAGTACAAAAGACTAAGATGGTTTAAAGGATAAGCTTGAAGAATGTAGCAGTGTTGAAACAACTAAAATTTGTCCCAAAAAAATAGTTGATAATGTGAAACCTTCTTCTGTACTAGTCAAGCAAGACTACATTCATGTGAGAGCAAGAAGAGGCCAAGCGACTGATAGGCATAGGCTGGAAGATAGGGTATGGTTCCCTCTTTTTGATGAAATATTTGATCTACATGTTTTCTATCAAAGATTAACCATTTTAACCTTGCCAACAAGGTGTAAATAACCCAATCGTAGGTCCCACTATGTCATGATATATATCAACTCTAGATATATATGAGAAGGAATAATAAAGAAATAGATTTATAGAGGTGGTGAGACAAGAGGAGTCACAAGGGAGAGATGGAGATAAACTGAAGGAGAGGGGAGAGAAGGAATGGAGAGAGAGAGAGAGGGACAGGAGTGAGAGAGGTAGAGAAGGGTAAGAGAGGTAGATAGTGACACAAAGATGGAAGGGGGGTAGAAAGAAGGATAGAGGGAGGGATATAGTGAGAGGATTGGAGGGTCGAGAGAGAGAGAGAGAGAGAGGGGAAGAGAGAGCGAGGTAGGAGATAAAGGGAGAGAGAATAAGTACAATGTATTAAAACAATAAATATAATAGGCCCACTCTACACAAATCTACATTCTAAGAATTCAGGATAAAAAGAGCAGGCTCCAACAACAATTGCATAAAAGTCTTTATTACTCAAATAGAAGAATGTCACAGCAAGTTGTCATCTCACAAAAGCTCCTACTACAACCTACAAGCTAATAGTACTCACTCTTATTATCTATTTCTACAAATGTCTAACTACTGTGCCCATCCTTTTCATTTATAAGTTAAGAGAAGGTGATGTTAGAAAATAGGCTAATGATAGCGTTAGTGGTGCATCTCCCTTGAGCATGAACAACTCCCTCATAACTTTTCCTTGTATTCAAGGCTTTTATTTTAGAGTAGTGCATTATCATAGTAGATATAACTCCTCTCCTGAAATTGCCTCATTCCATAAGTGTGCACTCATGAATGTCCCTGAGATGATGGTGTTAATCTCCTCAACTAGTGTGCCATACTTGGTGGGTGTGACCCAACAACTAATTCGTCTATCCTTGAAGGTGTCATTATAAGCTTCTAGTTGTATTTAAGAATCTTTCTGACTGGTGTACCACAATATAGCTCTGCAATCCTGGTGCTGCTTAACTTCTCAAGGCTGAGGTGAGACCAACTCGGACCAACTAGGTAATCTAACACTCTTGAGAAAAAAAAAATTTCCAATAACCCAAGATTCTTCCCCAACTTGTCAAACTTCCCCTTTGTTAGGAGCTTTTTCAAACTATTAACCATATGCAACTTTTTCAGAATGTGGTCCAACACTACTAACTCCCTAATGAACTTGGAATCTTAGGAAATTGTATTGAATATCAATGTGTTTGAAATGGTCATGACACATTGGATTTTCATAGAGCTTGATGTAACTTTGATTCTCACAAGAGACAATATTGGGCTTCAACAACTGATTGGTTGACTCTACAATCAAGTTGGAAATCTAGATAGCTTCATAATAAGTATATGAAACTGCCATATACTTTGCTTCAGTGGAATTGAATGCAATTGTTGCTTTCTTCTTGTTGATTTAATAAAAATGATTTATAAAATGATAATAATGATGTTTAAAATGAGCCTTATGATGGTCTATTTATACACATTGATTGTTCACGAGGTGTAGGTGTATGTTTATAACATCACTACCCTTGAAAGCTTTGTCTTGAAAGCACAGTAATTAGAATTTTCTTTAGTTAAGCACAATTTTGTGGTGGAATGAAGTTTATCATATATCTATTTATACTTTGTAGAGGTTTGACTTTGTTTGTCCTTTGAGTGTTGGTGAGGTTTTTTTGTATTTTTTGCATCATAGTCTAAAGTCTTTTGACCTGATTGTTTAACATGAAAGCTTTATGCTTATTGGAAATATATTTGAAATACCTGCATGATCAAGAAACTGTTATGGTTAATTAAATTACTAATTAGGTACTACAGAAAGAGGATGATGTTGAGAGGGCTTGCCTAGGTGACTCTAGGAGTAACTTGAAGGTGGTCAGACAAAACTCTTCTAAGTTACAAATATGAAGAGAAAAAACTGGTGATGTATATGTGGTTGCTCAACCTGGGCTGTATGGAAAATCTTGGCTGAGAGTGTTTACCTTTCCGTGTCTTCATGAAAGTAGATTGTCCGGTCACATAATAAGATCATGACTACATGTAGGTGATGGTTCTGTAGTAAGTTCTTAGCCTTATCTTTAGAATGGCTAATAGAGAGGATCAGGTTTGAATACAGGATATAATTTGATGAATTTGGAGATTTAGAGTTGAAGAAAAAATTGTGGTGATGTTTGGATGGGTGCTAATTTGTAGGGTTTTCCATTTTTATAATTTTCTTTTTTGTGCTTTCTACCATGCTACCTAGTTGCTTTCATGTTTCCCTAGCATTTTAACTTTTTCAATTTCTATCTCTCTATTGTTTCTTGCCCCATTTGAAATGTCATCCTTATTTGGTAGGTGTTTTCTTCAATATAGTGTGAATATTTTTCCATCACACAACTTCTGTGGGGTTTGTCTATGCAAATAGCTTGTAAGGTCCATTCATCGGGGTATTTGATGAAATGAAATGATTATCGATGATCACCAACTAATGGTACCTGCAGATATTTACTCTAACAATTCTATAGTTTTCTTGTGCCAACAATTATATAGCATTTTAACCTCATGAATTAGTCTCCTCTGTTATCTAGCTGATTCTATAAGAACTTATTGCTGTTGTCAAAGCTTTTATTCTCTAGACCCATTGAGCTGTTTCATTTATTTGTGGACATTGATCTATTTTCATTTCATTTCTTCAATTTTTTTGACTGTTATGCATTGCCTTTGGCCAGTGCCTTCTTTCTTACCTATGCTTTTTCTACTTAAGAATTCCATCCAGGCAGAGCAACATGGGTAGCAGGAGCCACACAGTCTAGCCAGAGCCCAGCAGGGGCAGCAGGAGCCATGCAGGGTAGACGCAGGCCCAGTCAAGGTAGCGCAGGGGTAGTGTAAACCCTTCAGGTGTGACGCAGGCCCTTACTGAGTAGCGCAGAGCCCGACGTAGGCCAGTTAGGCTGACGTAGAGGGATTCAGAGCAGCGTATTACTACCGTTTTTATTTCTCTTTTGGGTTAACCAGTTCTGGTGCCTAGGATTGTTGTACTTGGATTTTGCATAATAATGAAAACCCTCCAGAGCTAGCTGCACTGGTTTTCCCACATTGAGTTTTTTCTAGGGATAGTTGTCTATAAAATCTGTGTGTCACTTTGTCTATGAGCATGTTATTTAGTATTTGATCTGTATGTGTAGGTTGCTAGTTGTATTTACTATTTAGTTTGTTAATTTATTGAATATTTTAGAAATTAACGTGTAACTTAATTGAAGTAGGAGAATTAAATCAAGATACTGCAATAGGGTTTCTTATATTAAGAAATTTTCACATTCCCTAGGTCTAGCCCCATTAGGTCACCTAGGGCAACAATTTCCTAGGAATCTAGCTAGAGGAAAACTTCTATCTCCTAGAGGCAGTTGCGTTGCTGGGTGCCCTCACTCTCCTCAGAACATGGGCCAATTCCGATGGTGGAATCTCTAGATACCTCAAGCCCTAGCTCTAGGATCAAGTTTTTCCTAGGTGTTCCCAAGGATAGAACCTAGTAGGATTAATTTGATCTATCGAAGTAAAAACACTTGTCTGATCCTTTCCCATCACCTTATCCAGGATAGGAACATCATTGGTTGCTAAATTCCATCCCTGAACCTAGGTTGGGTCCACTTGGCCCCATGTGGTCCCATTTGGTGTCAAAGGCCTTTCATCAAGGACCATTTGGGAATCCAAGTTCCCAAAGGATTTTAGGGATTGAGAACTTCCTTCATAAGTCTTATTCTTCTCCCTCAACCCTTCAATCCCCCTCCTCTCTCCCTAGAAGATAATTCCCTTGCTTAAAAGGAAAACAAGCCCCACTCTTTATTTTATCTTAGGGAAAGGGTTTCGAGGGTCACTTCCCACCTATTCATTAACCTATACTCTAAAAGTGACTTCCTAAACTACCGGGACTCCAACCATCAGTGAAAGTCCGTGAAGGGCAAGGAGCCTTCCTTCAGCCTACCTTGCACACACAATTCCTATGGAATTATCTCCATATTAATTAGGAAAATCAACCTTCCTTGATTGCACAATCTATCATGGCATCCCAATGACTTTATAATTACAAATGGGAAATTGTCTATAAATACAACTGGTAGTTATGTTCCTCTGAACTGTGTTACAATATGCCAAATGTTTTTAACATCTTCAATTTTTTTAACATCTACCACATGCCAAATGTTTTTAACATCTTCAATTTTCCATATCCACCATTTGTTTGACATTTAAACTCCACTGCACCACCAAATTTTGAACGGCCCGGTGCCTGTCGCCTAGTGTTAAGTCTAAACGGCTTGGTGTTTCCTCTGAACGTGGTGCCCGAGGTCTCAAACACTTTATCCAAGCATTTAAACACTGGTAAGCTATCCCTACACACGTCTTA
>JAXQQM020066354.1:0-66399 GCA_034641835.2 Pinus albicaulis
GATTAAATTTTGTTAACTAATTATGAGTTAATTGTGACTACTGTTATTTGGAATTTCTGAATAAAGTTAATTTTGATGAGAAATAAAAATTACTGAGAAATTAGTTTCTTGTGTAAAAATTTATGATAAAGTAAAAACAGGACCTGTAGTGGTTGGAACAGAAAAGAAACAGTTATACAGTTTCTCCACAGAAACTCTGGGATAAGTAGAACATTCCAGGAGAGTTTTGGGGTTCTGCAGGAAAAGGAAAAACTCTGCGTTTCTGGGAAACAATTACCAGATCAGAGTGTTAGCTGGGTTAGAGAATGGACCGGACTGTCCCGAGTCTCCCCAGAGTTCTGTTCCACTGGAGTTGGAGGGCTGGACCGGATTGTCCAACATCTCCTCCAGAATTTTCACAGTGTTAATCATCACAGGCGTGAAGCTCGGAGGGAAAACTGGGCATGTAGTTGCCAGTTTGTGGTTGGGAGGAAACGGGCATCTACGGCTACCTTGAAAAACATATGAGTTTTCCATTACAGTAGTTGATGGCAGAGAGATTTATTTCTATATTTTATTACTAAATGAATTGTTAAGTTAATGTAGATAGATTGGTTTCAATGCGTAGAGAAACAGAAATAAAGTTAAATGAAAGACAGTGAATTTCTTTATGTACAGTATAGTTACGAAATAAGTAGTATAAATCTCGCAACGAATAAAATCAAAGCAGAGCCTAGGGTTACTGCGAAGAATTGATATAGAGCAGAGGAATTTTAGACTATCATATTACGCACATTAAACAGAAATGATAGATTTACATATGATGTACAGTAAACAAAGAATGTAGTTTAGCACAGTTTACTTTTGATTTTGGGACAACCACGAGAGTATGCGAATATATATATGAAACTTGCTCTGGCATTAACCCGTAGGGCAGGAGGTTCGACCTTCCGCCCTGGGCATGTCGCCGTGGTTATGAAAAAATCACACGGACAGAGCAGGTGGTCCAGCCACCCCGCTACCTGGTGCTAAGGAGGACCCGGTAGCGGAAGTCTACGAGGACTGAAAGTTGGAAATTGAAATTTAAACGTGAAAACCATGCCGGAAATCAAGCATTACATTCAGAGAACTCATAGCAAAACAAAAAGAGTTCGAACAATAGTATTACACCCGCTAAGCAACCTCAACGCAGAGAAAATATAACCAGAGAACCCCAACAGGATTTCCATTGAGCATATAAATCGTAACAGGGGAAAAGAATAATTCCATTAACATTCCATTCAACATTTTGAGAAAAACAGAAACCCCATTGGACTGTCCATTCATATATTGTATTTATCTCATACGAGCATATAACCCAAATGTTTAATACAGAGCAGACCTTACCACGGCCGAGGGTTTAATAGTATTAAAGCAGGAAAACAACCATGAGAATGCTGACACCTTAACCTTTTGAAAGGCATAATCCATAGTTAAAACAAAATAAAAAAAATAACAGTTTCAAACTCGGACTACAACTTAGATAGATGAACTTTCAAACAAAGAAACCGCAGAGACCTCCCTAACAACAAATTTTTGAACCATCAAGCATCACAGATTATAGAATAGAACAACCTTCCGAATGGGATGAGGCAGCAGCCTCCAATTCTTTTCTCTCCTGAGAAATCAAACTGTCGAATCGAGAGGTACCTGTGATTGGGAGCCAAGTTAAAACCCTCCTCGAATGCCAAAAGAAAACGAAAATGGTATTCAAGCTTCAAGAACCGGAACAAGGACAGCATACATGCATTAGCACAGAGAAGATATGATTTGAAGCAGAAAGAATAATCATAATCCGGTAAAAAGGCAAACTAATAAGGGAGCAATGCGTTACTGTACATTACCTGGTGAGTAGGTTGGAAGGTACCCGCGCGAGAACAAAGAACAATTTCAACCTTTTCGAGGAGTGCTTGGGTATGCCATGTAATTTCTGAAGAAAACAAAACTAAAATTGTAAATCTTATCCACAATAAATTTCGAACTGATTGGGAAAGAATAAAATTTAAAAGGAGGAAACCGCAGTGGAATTACCAGAGACGATGTGAAGAAATAAACCCTATCCATAACAGGTGAAACCCAGTACATTAGCAAAATCGAACTCCATCTACAGCTGAACAAACCAGCCGATCTGCTCGGCCAGTACCAGTTTGGCCGAGGGCTGTAGAACCCCGTCGAAGGAGGAAAGCAATGGAAAATGAACTGGAAAGACAGAAAGGAGTGAAAAACATTACCCCAACCCTGAGTTCTGAGCACCGTCAGATCACGGGCAGATCGAGGGCAAGGAGATCTGCCAGCTGGAGGATGCACGGATCGAGAGTTCCAGCCATAACGGCCGTCGAAATTTTATGTCAGCGTATTAACCATTTCACAGAACAAACCACATTCCAAGGAGCTGAGACGCACAACCTCTTTTAATATGTATGGACGTGGTAGCCAAGGAAACAAGGACCGGGTACATACAATAAAATTGTAACCAATGATTTAACCAAAGTTTTGGTGCGGAATAAAACCTTTGCATCGAAAAACATTATCCGAGTCATAAAACTAGTACAGTGTTGTAAATAAACACAGAAACCCAAAACAATGCACAGGTCATAGGTTTATGTGACAAGTTGCAATTATTTACGGATGAATTAAATGGTTATGTGTACAGCAAAGCTTAAGTTGGATTAATGAAATCTTTACCATTGAAATTTTTTTTTTTTTTTATTATGGTAAGTCTGGGTAAATTTCTTAACGTGCATGTTACAAGTGGTATCAGAGAAGCGTTACAACGCTGGGCCCTATTAGGGTCAACTGACGTTAAACTGTATGTTACTCCTGCACAGTTCAGTAAACCAGGTGGAGGTACAAATGAGGCGAACACCGTCTCAACCGCCACCTCGAAGTGGCGAAGAACTGCCACCACCACCGGAGGGTAACCCCGAAATGTGGGTGCAGCTGGGAATAGAAAAGCATCAGCGATCGAATAGGCTCATTGAAGAGCAACAACAGCAGACTCGCATTTTAGTACACACAGTGCAAAAATTGCAGGAAGAGATGGAGAGGGTGCGAAGAGAGAATGAAAAAATGATGCAAGAGCAGGAGAGAATCTTGAAGAGCCTCTCTGATAAACAAAATCACAGGAATGAGAACCCCAGTGCTGGTAGGGAATTCCAAGAAGGAAATGAACAGCAGACAGATGAGCAAGAGATGAATCGTAAGGAAAGAAGTCCATCACAGCGAAGTAATCTGAACAGGAATTTTCATGAAGCTGAATCTGAAAATGAAACTGAACGGAAGGCAGGTAAAAGACAGAGGGTGGAATTGCATGGAGAATTCAGAAAAATAAAGCCACCTACTTTCGATGGGGAAAAGGAAGAAGTGGCAGAAGCTTGGTTGATTAACATGAACAAGTACTTCCAAGTGTATGACTATGACAGTGGACTTAAAGCTCGGTTAGCTATTTACCAGCTGAAAGATAAAGCCACCTTATGGTAGGAAGAAGTGAAGAATGTGCGGGGAATAGAAGATCAGGATGTGACATGGGATAAGTTTCAGCAGTACTTCAAGGACAAGTACTTGACTGAACGTTTTTACGATGAAAAGGCACGAGAATTCCATGATCTGCGGCTGGGACAGTTGACTATGGACGAGTTTATTGCTAAGTTTACATCATTATTGCGCTACGTACCATACTTAAGGGAGGAGAAGGCCAAAGTCCAAAGATTCCTGAGCAGTCTACCCTCCCACATGAAGGAGCGTATTGAATTTGTAAATCCAAAAACCATGGATGAGGCCATTAGGAAAGCAAGATTGTGTTACCAGCAAGCGAAGACCAAGGTAGACCAGGGAAAAGGGTGGAAATCAAGGAAGGAAAATAGGAGCAGTGCTGGTCTTAACCGCAGCAAAACCAGTAAATTTAGGAGCTCTGCCAGGAATTCAATTAATAAGCAATTTGGCAGGAACCATCAGAGGATAAGATGGCCTGGGGAGGACAAAACCGTTGAGGCTTCTAGAAAACCTGAACAGACTCATAATCAGAGGCCACCTCTGCAGTGTTGGGGCTATGGTGCAGCACATTATTATCGAGATTACCCACAGAGGGGAAAGACTGAAACAGTAGCTAATTTACAAGAGGCCTCTACGGTAGGAGATGTGGCACGAAGCATACCCAGAATTAACGCAGCGTTGGAGGACCGGCAAGCTGATTTCCAATCTACCATGATAGAGCTGGAAGGTAAACTGTTTTCTCAAACTGTTTCTGTTTTGATAGATCCAGGAGCAAGTTTAAGTTATATAAGCCCTAAGTTAGTAGAAATCTGTAAGTTGCCAAGTCAAAAATTTAAGAAGGCCTGGTTGGTTCAATTAGCCACAGGAGCTAAAAGAAAAGTTAGTGCCAAGATACCAGACTGTGCACTACATATCAGCGGACAGCAATTGGTAGTGGACTTAAATATTCTTCCTTTGGGATCCTATGATGTGTTACTGGGTATGGATTGGCTGGAAAAGCATTGGACACTTCTAGATTGTAAGGAAAAGAAAATTTATTACAGAGATCAGGATGGAAATCGCCAAGAAATTCAAGGCATAAGGAAGCCCACACAGTTACGCCCAATTACAGCTTCCCAAATGGGAAAATGCATTAGGAAAGGATGTAGGCTGTATGCCATCCAAGTCGGATTATCAAAGGCCAAGGATAAGGCAGCTCTACTGGAGGACATACCTGTGATACAGGAATTTCAGGATGTGTTTCCGGAGGAAGTACCCGGATTACCACCTAAAATGGATGTTGATTTTACAATAGAGCTGCTACCAGGAGCTTCACCAGTATCCCAGACTCCTTACAGAATGAGTGTACCAGAGTTGACAGAACTAAAAATGCAGCTCCAAGAATTATTGGATAAGGGGTATATACGACCCAGTGTATCCCCTTGGGGAGCACCAGTGCTGTTTGTTAAAAAGAAGGATGGAACCATGCGCATGTGTATGGACTATCGCCAGTTAAATAAGTTGACGGTTAAGAACAGGTATCCCCTACCCCGTATTGATGACCTGTTCGACCAGGTTAGAGGAGCTACTGTGTTCTCAAAGATCGATTTGCGATCTGGCTATCACCAGATTAGAATTAAGGATGAAGACATTCACAAAACGGCTTTCCGCACAAGGTATGGCCACTATGAGTTTGTGGTATTGCCTTTTGGGCTAACTAATGCACCAGCCACCTTTATGAGGCTGATGCATAGTATTTTCCACCCTTATCTGGACAACTTTGTGTTAATTTTTATCGATGATATACTGATTTACTCTAAGAATGCGGAAGAGCACAGGGAGCATTTGCGTATGGTGCTGGAAATGCTTAGGAAGCACCAGCTGTATGCAAAATTTAGTAAATGTGATTTTTTAAAAAGAGAAATACAGTATCTTGGACATGTAATATCTGAAAAAGGTATAGCAGTGGACCCGGAGAAAATTAAAACTATTATGGAATGGAAGGTGCCACAGAGTGTGGCAGATATAAGGTCTTTTATGGGTCTGGCTGGCTATTACCAGCGGTTTATAAGAGGATTTTCCAAGATAGCTTTTCCCATTACCTCCTTGCAAAGGAAAGGGAAAGTTTTCAAATGGACCAAGGAGTGTTAGGACAATTTTGAAAGACTGAAGCAATTATTGACAACAGCACCCGTGTTAAGTGTGGCAGACCCGAGCAAGGAATTCGAGGTTTGCACGGATGTGTGCAAGGAAGGTGTTGGGGCTGTGTTGTCACAAGAAGGAAAGGTAATTGCATACGAATCCCGCAAACTGAAGGATCATGAGCAGCGATACTCAGCTTATGATTTAGAGCTAACTGCAGTTGTGCACGCTCTCCGTGTATGGAGGCATTATTTACTTGGAAAAAGGTTTGTGTTAAAAACTGATCATAGTAGTCTAACCAGCTACTTTAAGCAAGCTGACTTAAACTCTCGGCAGCTAGATGGAATGCCTTCTTGAGTGAGTTCGATATTGATCTAAAGCACGTAAAAGGGAAGGAGAATAAAGTTGCAGATGCATTAAGTAGGAAGCTACATAACATCTATGAGTTATATGTTAATCAGATTGAAAACAAGTTCCTGGAACAAATCAGAGAAGAAGCAGACAAGGATCCTGAATACAAGTATTTATGGCAGCAAACACAGGAATCTGGAGAACAAGGTGAACCAAGGGAATATGGGATTAACCAGGATGGGTTGCTGATTTTCAAAAAAATGATAGTTATTCCAAACAGGATGGAATTAAAAACCATGATCCTGGATGAATACCACAGAAGCAATTATGCAGGACATCCGGGATATCAAAAAATGCTGACAGCAATAAGGAAGGACTACTGTTGGCCAGGCATGAGGAAGGATATCGCGAGTTATCTGAGCAGATGTTTAGAGTGCCAGCAGGTGGAGGTCGAGCATCGGCATCCGACTGGATTGATGTAGCCTATACCCATTCCTGAATGGAAATGGGAGGTGATCTCGTTAGATTTTATCACCGGATTACCGAAAACAAAACGAGGTAATGATTCTATAATGGTAGTTGTGGATCGACTTAGTAAGTCGGCACATTTTATACCTGTCCAGTCCACTTATAAGACGGTACAAATAGCAGATCTATTCATGCGTGAAATATTCAGATTGCACGGCATTCCTAAGACTGTTATTTCAGATAGAGATGTAAAATTTACATCAACATTCTGGAAGACTCTGTTTTCAGGTTTGGGAACGCAAGTACATTTTAGTACTGCTTACCACCCGCAAACCGACGGTCAAACTGAGCGAGTAAATCAGGTACTGGAGGACATGCTGCGAATGTATGTCATGCAGCAACCAGTTAAGTGGGAGGAGTATCTTCATTTGATAGAATTTGCCTATAACAATGGATACCAAGAATCCTTAAGAATGAGCCCGTTCGAGGCATTGTACGGGCGGCAATGCAGGACTCCCATTAATTGGAGCAGTCCCGAGAATAGAATCATGCTGGGACCAGACATGCTAGCAGAGATGGAAGCAGAGGTGAGGAAGATTAGACAGAATCTGAAAGCGGCACAAGACAGGCAAAAAGTATACGCAGATAAAAAAATATCATACCGTGAATATGAGGTTGGGGATCATGTATGTGTTCGGATTAAACCAAAGAAAAGCACATTGAGATGGGCGTCTTGTGCTAAATTAGCACCCCGGTTTTGCGGCCCTTTCCAGATACTGGAGAGAGTAGGACCGGTAGCATATCGTTTGGCTCTTCCTAGTCACATTCGGGTGCATAATGTTTTTCACGTATCGTTATTAAAATGATATGTTCATGATCCTAGACACATAATACACTGGCAGAATATATAGGTAGTGGTTAAGCCTGATTGATAAATACTAATGCGATGACAAGAACTTGTTTATTAACTTAAGTTCACTATGTGCAGGTAGAACCAGACGGGGAGTTTCTGGTCGAGCCTCACAGTATCATCGACCGGAGGGAAATCATGCTCCGGAAATGAGCCATCGCCTAGGTTAAAGTGCAATGGAAGCACTTTGGACCCGAGGAAGCTACCTGGGAAGACGAGAATTTTGTTCGGGAAGCATATCCTGAGCTTTTTCCTTGAATTAGGATAAGAACACCAGGGACGGTGTTCTCTTCCAGAGGGGGAAAACTGTAACCAACCTCTTAGTCATTAACAGTGATTAAATTTTGTTAACTAATTATGAGTTAATTGTGACTATTGTTATTTGGAATTTCTGAATAAAGTTAATTTTGATGAGAAATAAAAATTACTGAGAAATTAGTTTCTTGTGTAAAAATTTATGGTAAAGTAAAAACAGGACCTGTAGTTGTTGGAACAGAAAAGAAACAGTTATACAGTTTCTCCACAGAAACTCTGGGATAAGTAGAACATTCCAAGAGAGTTTTGGGGTTCTGCAGGAAAAGGAAAAACTCTGCGTTTCTGGGAAACAATTACCGAATCAGAGTGTTAGATGGGTTGGAGACTGGACCGGACTATCCCGAGTCTCCCCAGAGTTCTATTCCACTAGAGTTGGAGGGCTGGACCGGATTGTCCAAACACCTCCTCCAGAATTATCACAGCGATAATAATTACAGGCGTGAAGCTCGGAGGGAAACTGGGCATGTAGTTGCCAGTTTATGGTTGGGAGGAAACGGGCATCTACGGCTATCTTGAAAAACAGATGATTTTTCCATTACAGAAGTTGATGGCAGTGATATTTATTTCTGTATTTTATTACTAAATGAATTGTTAAGTTAATGTAGATAGAATGGTTTCAATGCGTAGAGAAAACAGAAATAAGTAATGAAAGACAGTGAATTTCTTTATGTACAGTACAATTACGAAATAAGTAGTATGATTCTCGTAACGAATAAAAGCAAAGCAGAGCCTAGGGTTACTGCGAAGAATTGATATAGAGCAGAGGAATTTTAGACTATCATATTACGCACATTAAACAGAAATGATAGATTTACATATGATGTACAGTAAACAAAGAATGTAGTTTAGCACACTTTACTTTTGATTTTGGGACAACCACGAGAGTATGCGAATATATATATGAAACTTGCTCTGGTGTTAACCCGTAGGGCAGGAGGTTCGACCTTCCGCCCTGGGCATGTCGCCGTGGTTATGAAAAAATCACACGGACAGAGCAGGTGGTCCGGCCACCCCGCTACCTGGTGCTGAGGAGGACCCGGTAGCGGAAGTCTACGAGGACTGAAAGATGGAAATTGAAATTTAAACGTGAAAACCATGCCGGAAATCAAGCATTACATCCAGAGAACTCATAGCAAAACAAAAAGAGTTTGAACAATAGTATTACACCCGCTAAGCAACCTCAACGCAGAGAAAATATAAGCAGAGAACCCCAACAGGATTTCCATTGAGCATATAAATCGTAACAGGGGAAAAGAATAAGTCGATTAACATTCCATTCAACATTTTGAGAAAAACAGAAACCCCATTGGACTGTCCATTCATATATTGTATTTATCTCATACAAGCATATAACCCAAATGTTTAATATAGAGCAGACCTTACCACGGCCGAGGGTTTAATAGTATTAAAGCAGGAAAACAACCATGAGAATGCTGACACCTTAACCTTTTGAAAGGCATAATCCATAGTTAAAACAAAATAAAAAAAATAACAGTTTCAAACCCTGGATGGGTTAAACTTAGATGGATGAACTCTAAACAGTAAAACCTAGAGACCTCCCGAGCTAACAGCTTGAACCACTGCGACTGCAGATTATAGAATAGAACAACCTCCCGGAATGGGATGAGGCAGAGCCTCCAATTCTTTTCTCTCCTGAGAAATCAAACTGTCGAATCGAGAGGTACCTGTGATTGGGAGCCAAGTTAAAACCCTCCTCGAATGCCAAAAGAAAACGAAAATGGTATTCAAGCTTCAAGAACCGGAACAAGGACAGCATACATGCATTAGCACAGAGAAGATATGATTTGAAGCAGAAAGAATAATCATAATCCGGTAAAAAGGCAAACTAATAAGGGAGCAATGCGTTACTGTACATTACCTGGTGAGTAGGTTGGAAGGTACCCGCGCGAGAACAAAGAACAATTTCAACCTTTTCGAGGAGTGCTTGGGTATGCCATGTAATTTCTGAAGAAAACAAAACTAAAATTGTAAATCTTATCCACAATAAATTTCGAACTGATTGGGAAAGAATAAAATTTAAAAGGAGGAAACCGCAGTGGAATTACCAGAGACGATGTGAAGAAATAAACCCTATCCATAACAGGTGAAACCCAGTACATTAGCAAAATCGAACTCCATCTACAGCTGAACAAACCAGCCGATCTGCTCGGCCAGTACCAGTTTGGCCGAGGGCTGTAGAACCCCGTCGAAGGAGGAAAGCAATGGATGACGTGGAAAATGAACCGGAACATGAAAGGGGAGTGAAAAACATTACCCCAACCCCTAGTTCCGAGCACCGTCGCATCACGGTGCGCATCGAGGGCAAGGAGACATGCCACCGGAGGATGCACGGACGATCCAGCCATAACGCCCGTCGAAATTTCTCTGTCAGCGAATTAACCATTTCACCGAACAAACCATATTCCAAGGAGCTGAGACGCACAACCTATTAACGTGCATGTTACATAATCATGCCTATTCGAGCATTCTGCTGATGCTGAGTCTTGGTCATCTCTCTCATATCTTGCTTCATCCGCTGGAGTTCAAAGAGCATAGAGGAATTGAGCTCCTTCTCTTGCATGCTCATCATTGCTCTTGCCAAAACACATTTGATCCTCCAGTGGGTCTTCACAGTTTGTTGAAACAGGGAAACTCTGCCCCTTGTGCTTCCTGGATCTGAGATAAATTCCATCCTTGACTGTTGTTCTTGGATATTTGTTTCTTTAGCATCACTATCCTTATCACTATCCTTCTCCCAACCTTGAATGGTTTTCCGAATTTGCTCAGGGGTAGTATCTTCATAAATACTAGCTAAATTTTCCAGAATCTGAGCATTCGTTTTACGACCTCGTTTACTAGGAGGGTTGATTGAGTTCCGGTGAATGTCTCTAACAACAGATTTACGAGGAAACGGTCTTGCTTTAGTCATCTTAACTTGATACAAGATCCCTGTGATTTGAAAGGGAGAAGCAGTATAACACTTAGAACCAAATGAAAAGTACAAATTCTTATCACAGACACTCTGTTTGGAGCACCAGAGGTTTATCTTCGAAATATTTGAAACCGAGACCATAACAAAGACCGCCTGCGGAAAATGTAACGAGGAAAATTTTATTTGTAACAAAATAGAAAGTTAATTTTATGGCAAATGTTTTCGTTAAAATTTGATAAAGATTAAAGAATTTATATATTTAATAAAAATCGTAAAAATCCAAATTCTTTGTAATGGTGATTAATGAAATTTTGATTTTTTTTAGCTTTGTAATTTAAAATAATTTTTAATACATAAAAGAATTTAAAAACTTGAAAAAAAAATCGGTAAATCAAATTATTTCATAAGTTGTCTATCTAGCCAAAGGAATTGTTCGGACGGCTAAAATTGGTCGAAATTTGGGTAATTGTTTTTTAAGAATTTTGCAATAAGAGTGTTTGAATCATGTTTTTGATGGTGGAAATGGATTGAGCACCATCTAAAACTTCTAGAACACCCAAAATATTGAAGTTTAATAGCTATAACCTGGATTTAAAAAAATCCTTGCCAGAGTTTCTTAAAATCTTACTTGAATTTCAATAATTTTCAAGGCAAAAAGATAATCTGGATTAAACTGTAGGTAATTTTTATTCAAATTCTTTTTTGAAAAATACGAATTTCAATGATTTTCAAAACTTAAAAAGCAATCATACTGCCCCCGCATTATTTTATTCAAGTTCTTTTTGAAAAATACCGGTTGGGAAAGTGAAAGATTTTTTTTGAGAAATATCCCGCGTAAAAGTGAAAGATCCTTCGTATCGTCATAAGATTTGAAACTCGTATAGTCGTATTATTTTATTCAAATTCGTTTGTAATTTCAAAAAGTGAAAGATTATTTTTGAAAAATATCTCGCGTAAAAGTGAAAAATCCCGCGTATTTTCAAAAGATTTGAAACTCGTATAGTCATATTATTTTATTCAAATTCGTTTGTAATTTCAAAAAATCGCGTATCATTTCATTCAAATTCATTTAAGACATATTTTTCAAATCGTGTATTATTTCATTAAAATTCGCATGAAATATATTTTTAAAAAATTTGAGCAGTTATAGATATGAAAAATGAAATTAGTAATTAAAAGAAAAATCCTGGTCGAATTCAAAGAAAATTTTATTTATAAAATATATAGGAATAATGAAATTTGTAATAAAAAAAACTTGTGTTTAAATTAAGGTAAATTTCACTTAAAAAAACTTGTGTTTAAATTAAGATAAATTTCACTTAAATATATATTAGAAAAATCAAATTTATATATATTATTTAATTAGCACAATTATATTAGTAATTGAGTTGATATTAGTAAATAAGCTAATTTACACCAAAAGTATATATCAGTCACATTATATTTAGATAGATGTCTTTCTGATTAATTATATCATTAGGATTTGGTTGGCTTTATCAATCACATATTTAGATAAATGTCTTTCGGATTAATCATATCATTAGGATTTGGTTGGCTTTATCAATCACATTATATTTAGATAAATGTCTTTAGGATTAATCATATCATAAGAAATTCGCTGACTTTATCAATCACATTATATTTAGATAAATGTCTTTCGGATTAATCATATCATTAGGATTTGGTCCATTTTTCTAACCATCTGATGTCATTCATGGTAATGATGTGATTAAGATGTGATTAATCCGAAAGACATTTATCTAAATTATGGATCACAAAAGTCTTAAATCTAACATTATTATTATTATTATTTATTAATATATTAATAAATTTAATTTATTAACATTATTAATTAATAAATATTAATGTATTATATTTAACTAAGGTGGCTCCTACGAAATTCTAGAGGCAAAGATTCTAACTAGGAAAACTAAAGATAATAATAAAATTGCTTTACACGACTGGAATTCCTATCTTAAAAAGCTTATGAATCTCCAAATGTCAGGGATAACTTTGAAACTTTGCTCACAACAAAAGAAGTTTTCTCATTAGAAGACATTGGTTTTTGGGTTAAACGCCTAGCAAATGGGAAAGCTAAAGACATTGAAGGTTACCAGGCGAAAATCTTAAAAATTGGAGGTCTTGTCCTCATCCCCCACATCCACAAGCTTTTCAATCAAGCGGTCAAGCAAGGGTTCCCTAAACCATGGACTCAGAGCCTCATTATCCCTATTTTTAAAAGTGAGGATACAAATAACCCCTCTAATTATCGGACTATTATGATCAACCGTCTCTTAGCCAAGTTATATGGTATTATTTTGGAAAATAAGTTGAGCATATGGCTTGAAAGTGAAGGTAAGCGGGCTAAAGGCCAAACGGGTTTTAGAAGGCAGCACTCAACAATGGACCACCTCGTTACGCTTAGGATCATTGTGGAGGAATGCCGCAATGATAAATCCAATCTCTTCTGTTGCATTATGGACTTTAGAAACACTTTCGATACGGTTCCTAGAAACAACCTATGGAATATATTAGAAGAGCTAAATGTTCCTTTCGAGCTAAGAGTGGCCACTATAAGGTTATACAAGAATGTAATTGCCAAGTTAAAGAGTAATGAGGGGTGGTCGAAAGATATTAAGTGTAATATCGGAGTTAAACAAGGTTGCCCCCTCTCCCCTACCCTATTTGGCATTTACATCAACAAGCTAGAAGGTTGTTTAGAGAAAGCAGGATGTGCTGGCATGATCTTAGCTGGGATATTCATCATCCTTCTTCTCTATGCTAACGATATTGTTCTTCTCGCAAGGTGTATATCTGATCTTGATAAGCAATTTAGACTTCTTAAGGATTTCTGCTCTACCATGGGTATGACTGTTAACACTGACAAAACAAAAGTTATGATTATCAAATCCAAGAAGGACACTTATGCTAATTTTATGTATGACAATAGTAACTTGGAGGAAGTGTCTTCTTACAAGTACCTAGGAATTGATATTCATCACAAGCTCAATTGGAACTATAGCATTCAGAAAAGGATTAATGGGGGGTGGAAAGCTTATTTTGGTCTTGAAAATAATTGTAAAACGACAAACCTCGTAATGTGGGATAGAAAGAAGTTCCTCTTTGAAACTTTAGTCACTCCTGTTATCTTATATGGATGTAAGGTTTGGGGTTGCAGCATCTCTAGAGAATCCTGGAGAAAGATTGAGCAAATCCAGAAGTATTTTACAACGTATAACCTCAAAATTAAAAGCAATACACTCTATCCTAATCTCCTTATAGAAGTGGGTCTTTCACCTATCGAGAGCCTAGCTATGACTAGGCTTTTGTTGTACAAGCAAAAACTCAATAGCATAGGAGACCACAGACTTCCTAAGCTAGCTTTAAATTCCATCCAAAACCACCTAAGGCTCAAACATGGTTGGTATAAAGACACCAAGGGTTGGTTAAACCATTGGGAGATCGACGAGAATGTTGCATTGCAAAACATTAATTACATTAAAAAAATTGTTGCTTCTAAGTTCAAAGAAAAAATGTGGTGTGAGAAAGATCTAGCGGCTAAAAGAAAATTAAGATATTATAAGGAGGTCATCAACCCCACCCTAGAAGATCAAAAGTATCTCTATATTTTAACTAGCTCAAAGAAGAAAATTAATATAGCCAAGATTAGAACGAACTCTGATGAGCTCCATAGTGAAACAAGTCGTTGGAGAGTTCCTAAAACACCATGGATGAAAATCACTTCCTCTTAGAGTGCCTCGCGTACAACCACATTGGATCTCAATTTCATAATCTTTGTTGCAATACTGACCTTCCTAGCCTTTTAAGATGTCAAAATTATAGTGAGCTCAGGAGGCTTCTCTCCAATATTTTTTAGCATAGGAATAAAATCTTCAATCAAACTAAATAATTCATTTCTTTAGGTCCGATAGACCAAAGATTGGTCTCATAACCACCACCACCACCACCATCATCATCAATGAGTTGATATTAGTAAATAGATTAATTTAAAAGAAAAGAATATATCAATCACATTTTATTATTATTAACATAAATATTATAATATTACTACTATTATTAATATTAATATTTATTAATATATTAATAAATTAAATTTAATAACATTATTAATTTAAAAATATTTATAATAATTAATTTATTCATTTTTTATTTCATCCATTATTAATTAATTCATTTTTATTTAATAAATAATATTATTTTTTTTCAATTTTTATTTATTAAATAAAGAATTATACTAGAAATCCAAGGTTTAATAATATTATACTCTACTAATATGAATCTTTAGATGGATAAACCCAAGGCATTGATATTATAAATTTAGGCGATCAATTCTAAAATTCCAAGGTATTATAATCCAAGGAAATAAAATGAAAAGCAAATGATTAATATTATAAGTCCAAGGTATATAAACTCTAAGATAAATATTATAGACCCAAAAGATTAATACTAAACCCTATATGACTAATAATATTATACCTTATTAAAATGAACTTTTAGATTGATAAACTAAAGGCATTGATATTATAAACCTAGGGGATCAATTCTAAAATCCCAATTTATTATAAACCCAATGGAATAATATTAAACGCAAATGATTAATATTATAAATTAAACTGTAAAATAAATATTATAAACCCAAAAAATTAATATTAATCCCTATGAATAATATTACACCCTAAATTTTTTTATTATAAACCCTATAAATAATATTACACTTAAAAAACAAACCTTTACATTAATAAAATTTTAAATTAATTAAAAAACTAAACAAAATTTAAAGCGTATATATTTAAAAAAAAACCCATATTATTTATATTATTTTATTCAAAATCATTTAAACAAATCCGTTTATATTATTTTATTAAAAATTATTTAAAAATATTATTATTGTTTTATGAATTTAGTCCTATTTTCCAAATTCAAATTTATAATTTATAATTAAAAAACTTAAGAGCTACCCTAAATCATTTTTCGCTTAGAAGAGTTACGATCCTCCTCTTTAAAAAAAAAAAAAAAACAACAACTTTCTATTAGATAAAAAGATGTTACATAAACATGCATATAGCATATGGTCCAGAGTAAAAACTCCATGGATCAAAATACAAAGAATCACTCCAAAAATGTATAACCCAAAACACTGTGGGTACATGCATCTGCATAATAATGATTGAAATAAGCCAATATAAGCCATGCCCAAAGGCTCACAAAACCCCATAAGGGATCAACATAAAGCCCCAGAATGGGAAAAACATGCAAGACACGTCAACAACCACCCCAGGAAAGAGGTGAAAAGGTATAAAGCCATGAACCCAGATGAAGACATCGGCAACCCCGAAACCCAATTAACAAGCCCCAAAAAAGTGGCAGCAAACAGGGGCATCGGTAGCACCAGCCCAGACCCATGAACCGCATCCACAAAAAGGTAGCCCCTTGTCACAAACGAGATCAAACCCAATGCCAAAAAATCAACTATCCGCAGTGAAGAGGAGTTGTAGTGGCCGGCCAACAAAGAAAAACCAGCAAGCCACATCCATGATCAGCAACATGGAAACCGAGAGGGAGCAGGTCCACCATCGATCACTGCAAGAAGCAACCCACTGTGCCTGAAACATTATCGCCAACAGGGAAGAGGTAACTAAGAGGCCGTTGCAGAAAGAGTGAGCCGCCGAGGATGTTGATGGGGCTACAGTGGCAAGGCCTCCACCAAACCTTGGTAAAGAAAAAAAAACCAATGCAGAAAGAGCACACCACATCCAAAGCAGCTGTTGGATATCCGGGAAAGAATCGAACCAACGACGGCCGCTGCAAGAAGCAATCCCCGGCCATCGATATTATGCCGCCATCAAGAGATGGGTCACAAAGAATGTTGACGGGCCGCAACAGCGAGGCAACCGACGGACCCCCTCATGCAGAAAACCCTAACTTTTGTTCGCCATCCCTCTCCAAGCTCTTGTTTCACCCCCGCCCTCGCATGATCCTCCTTTACCGAAATGTAATTTTTGTCTCTTAAAACAATAAAATAGCTCCTTAGCGAATGACCAAGTCCTGAGTTGAAGCTTAGTTTAAGAATGAGTTAAAAGTGTTTTGGATTTCTTGAACTATATAACATAAAATCATATAAACATACATAACGAAGGGAAGGGTGAGAAAGCGAACTAGGGCATTCCATTTCCCCAGCCCTTAACTGAAGCTCACATAGAGCTATCGAAATAAAAGGTATGGATCATATATACACCGCTGCCTTTTCTAACCACTTTTCGGCCTCCTCCATCTGATGATGAGAACACAAAATTCGTTCACGTCTAGAACCCCATCGTTGTCCAAGTCGCCTTCATCGATCATCGCCTGGGGCTCCACGTCGTTCATGGATGCCATGCCATTCCGAAAGCTTCGAGAGGTTGTTGTATCTCCAAAATTGAATGTCACGTGCGTGTAGGGCCCCGTTCCAGCCAACAAACAACCGTTGGAGAGTCCATGTAATTACCTCGTTAGCTAACAACAACCATCATTAATGAATGGTTGGTTGTTGAAGTCCAACTATTCTATGTTTTGGTTTTTACGTTGAAATTTGGTGGCAACTTCACTTCTTGTTTTGTTTATTTGGTGGGTAACATTATTATTATTTTACTATATAAATAGGTTAGATTTTTGGAAATTTTTTGAATATTTAATTTAAATTTATTACTTCAATAATTTTTAAGTCAAATTTGAAGTAAACTTCATTAAAAAAATATTTTAGAAAGCACAAAAATCTTTAAATTATATTAATATGATCAATTTTATTTTCCCAAAATACTTTAATGTAATTTGAAATAGCAAATTTGATCTGCAATTTAACTCAAATCACTCTAATAAATTATTAATTTCCATATCAAAACAAGTGTAATAAGTAGGGTTTCTCCTTAATCCTGTTTGTTTATGCAAAAAGTAATTGATAGCAGAAGTAACAAGTGAAATAAGTAGGGTTTCTCCTTAATCCTTTTTGTTTATGCAAAAAGTAATTGATAGCAGAAGTTATTGTATCTAAGATCAAAATTCCCCTCATGTCCATACATAATGATTTTATTTTATTTTAATTATTAAAACTTGTGATTTGCAAGGTTCCATTTGAAGTGACATTATAATAATTGAGATCTTCTTCAACTTTTGAATTTAGGTTTCTACTTCAAAATATAAAACAAATTTTAAAAATATTTAAACAAATAAAATTGTTAAATCTTTTAAGTAGGGAGATCGTTATAGTTTTTTTCCCAAGGAAAAATCGTAATTTTATTCATTAAACCAAAATTACATGTTGTAGATGCTTGCAAGCATTCAATCAGCCAAGTCCAAGACTAGTGATTACAAATCCATACAAATTAAAAACTAAATGATACAGAGAAGAGGTTAAAATTTTCTCCATTTATTCTTCTCTACTTTCCGCCATTCTCCTTGTGATGGCGTAGATGATACAATAACACACTGTTTTTCTTCTTCCATTCTTGGGTTTTCCTTGTTTGAGTCCGAAATTTTTGAAATATGGTGGTGTTTGAAACATCCTGAATCTTTTTCTTTAGGAATCCTCGCCAGCCAAGTTGCGGGCAATGGAATTTCTGACACTTCACGAGATGCTTCCCCCTTTTCTACAAATTATTGTGTATTTTGATTTCCTTTATTGGAATGGGGATCCTTTTATTCTTCATCCTCTTTGTCTTCTAGAAAATGTGAGGGAAATTTCCATCCTTTGGGTTGCTTTCCTGTCTTCTTCTTCCTTCGCGACTCTTTCTTGGCTTCAGGGCACGTATTTTGCAAATGTCCTATCTCTCGGAAAATTCGGCATCTGAAGGTCGTGTTCTCAAAATACAAGTATCGTGTCCAAATTTGCTTGTTGTGTGGTAGGTGGATGCAATTCGACACGCCTTTGCTGAGATCAACCTCCACACAGATTCTGGAAAAAGTGTATATTCGTTCTTCCATTCTTTGAGTGTCTGTCTTATTGAATCGCCCTAAGAGGTTGTTAATGCCTTCTAGAATTTTTTTATGCCAAAAATCAAGGGGAAGGTTGTATACCCTAACCCATACTGACAATGTTGATATAATCATTGTGTTTGCATCAAATTATGGGAACCATGGTGATCCAGGTGGCTCCAGAGACACACAGGACAGAGGGCCTAGGGAAGCTCAAAAATCAAAGTGTTTGGATCGCTCTCGTATCAGCTTCAGGTTGAATATCTCATCGTCCTGATCACCACAGTGTGAACGGTTCATTAAATCGAGCTTGTATGCGAAAGTTAGAGGCAATCAAAGTTTAAGGTTGACTTGGTGACTGGGTAGCCTTAAGGAAGGCGCAAATTCGAATTTTCCCGACCACCGAATTCCGACAAGCTCAGGCCAAATTCCAGGTGAAATTTTGGTCTCTTTGCAATGAATCCTACGGTCAAAATCGGCATTTAAAAAAAACACAGTTTGGTTAAAAGAAACAAAAATAATATAAAAGAAGGGTGGCAGGCCACCACCCATGCCACCCCACCGCATGATTTCCGCATATATTAACCATATATTAAAACTGGGCTAGCATGCCATATTACTTGCCGAACCCCACGCAAAAACCATGTATTAAGTGGTGGGGTGGTCAGCGGTCAACCCCGCCACCCCAACCATACAAACATTGTATGGTCTAAATTTAAAACATAACCCTTACACTGTAATGATTTCGGCAGAAGTGGGTGGGGCGGGCCCCCAAGGCGGGTCCGGGCCCCCCTAAACTTAAATAATTTTGGTTTAAACAAAAATTATGTGCCTCTATTTTTGGAGGAGGCGGGGTTTGAATGCCCATCCTCCTCCCTTTCATTATGGATCTAAACCAACATGCTAACAGTGGGACTTGGTTAAGTCTTTCCTCAGTTTACTATTTAAACTCGGCTTTTCATAAGTGCGCTAAGGCTAGAACGGAGCAAGAGCACGCACGTGGATCGAGGAAATTTGCAGGTGGAACAATGAACGTGGAGCAGTAATTATCCAGGCAGAACCATGAGCCTTGAAATTTTCCCGATGAGGTAATTTTTGTCCATATCAGAATATAGTCAAGTTTACAGTCATTTTTCACGGTTTTTCGCAGGGAGTGCAATGGAGAGGTCAGATTCACCTTTTGAGTTGCAGATTTCCATTCCACCCATGGAGCAACTATGTGGAGGAATCTAGGAGGATCCTTAAATATTCCTTTTTGCCCCAAATTTTCATTTCATCATAATTCATAAAATGGATAGACGATTTTCCATTATTCGACGCCCCAAATCTGATGGTGTATTCAGATTTTTCATCTGAGATTTATATTTTCGGTCACTTTTTGAAGTGAAGTTGCAGGTGTCAACTTTCAACGAGTGAGAAGTCGATTTCACACCTTTCGATGCCACGATTGTGATGGTGATTTCAAGATCCAGTAGCAGCAACAACCATTCTTCGGCCATATTCAACATGAGGTATATGATGAGTTGATTTCATGTACTTCTTTGTTCCTGAGATGCGTAGTGTTGTATAGATCCCTGTTGATGTATGAGTCGTGGGATCTTGTCATGTTTTGTTATTGTTTTACTTTCTGTCATGGACTTGTATTATGTTTGAGATCCCTTGATGCAATATTGGCGGGATACTCATGTATGTTGTTGAGGTCCCTTTTATGCCATGTTGGTAGGATACTCCGTGTCACACATATGTCATTGAGATCCCTTGTTTTCCATGTCGGAGGGATACTCACAGTCTTTATGTGTGAGCTATTGTCATACTGATAGGGGTCCTTTTTATGCATGAGAGTCCCATAGTGGAACATCTCGTAGAGAGGTATAGCCACTCCTACGTGATGACATTTTCCTTGTATTTTAGAGAAAACACATCCATGTACATCTTCACTCTTGACACCGAGGCCCAGATATGTAGTTCCTCCTGGACGAACTCCATTATCGAACGACGTGTTCTTATGATTGCTGATATTGACATGTTATGTTCCTCTTCTTTACATCATATAGTTGTTCATTTATGTTCATTAAATATTTAATTAGTGCAATTCTAACAATCAACCAAAGTTAAAGGTCTTGGTTAAGGGTAAGCGGAATTTACCCTGGATCAAGTGGTATCAGAGCAGGTCTTCTTGCTGATTGGATTGTAGGCGTGAAAATTGAACGTTCGCTGAGTTGAGCCATGGAGAATGTTAAGGACATGTACAAGACCATGCTTAGGGTTTTCTAGAAAGTGAACATGTTGTACGAGGCATATGAAAAACAAGCAGCAGAGAACGATGAATTGAAGACACTCCTACAAGAATAAAAGGAGGAAAAACATCAGTTGCAGCTTCAGTTGCAAGCCACGACAGAGGCGTGGGATGAATTGAAGCGCAACAACGAAATTGTTCAAGAAGATTATGATGCATTGTAGGAATTCCTCCAAGAAGGGAAGGAGGAGAAGCAGCAGTTGCAGCTTCAGCTACAAGCCGCGACAAAAGCCTTGGAAGAAGTGAATTGCAACAAAGGCTTACAGAAGCCTTCTTCACCTGTTTCGCAATCGACAACTAAGGCAAACAATGTTGATTTCTCTCTAGTTGCTTCACAAGATATCATTTCGGTTAGAAGTGTGGAGATACCCATTTTAGGAACCGGCATGAGACTCCTCACCATGATGGGGTACAAAGGAGGAGGACTTGGCGTTCGAGGCCAAGGCATAAAACAACAATTGGAGGTTGTGCATAGACCACACTATGCAGGTTTGGGGTACACTGAATAAGGATGTTCGAAGGACATCAACGGAAAACAGATATTGATGAACTCTCCAAGGAAGAGGAATGATGGGGACACTTCTCCATCATCCCATGGCAGCGCATATTGCATTGAAAGAGCTGAGGCGAGCTCCCATCACCATGATCGCACCAGAGACCACCAGAGAAGGTATAATAAGTCTCATTATTCCAGAGTGCATTTTGATTATAATACTGTTGATAACTATGGTCCTAAATCAATGCATCTAAAAACATGTCATTTTTGTGGTTTGTGTAACCATGTGTTTTCTAAGTGTTCGAAAAGGATTGCGGCACAAAGGAGGATGAGGCATGGAAATCCTTCTCCCTAGAAGGAAAAGAAATCGGTTAAGCAGGTTTGGAGGAGAAGGACCTTTTGCACTCATTACGACTGAAGTGGCCACCAAAGAGCCACATGTTACAGACTCCATCCAGAGCAACGCCTTAAAGACAAAGCGCCTGTGCATACACCAGTCGAAAGAGTTGATCAACAAGCAAACCTGCCACAGGGAGATGATCCATTCGCTTTGATAAGCACGAAATGGTTTTTCTAGATATGTTAGCTTGTCATGGCCTTATTTTTGTAAATCATTTGCTGCATGTTACAATGTGAAAATGATGATGTGTTTTCCATCACTTGTTTAAGAGAAAATGATAATTTTTGGCCTTGTTTTATAAGTCGTGTGTTGCATTTATTGCATGTAAAAGTGATGATGTGTTTGCCCTCACTTTGAAATGCGATGATGATGTTGTTGGCCTTGTTTTATGAGTCGTATGATGCATTTATTTCATGTAAAAGTAATGAGGCATTTACCATCACTTCAAAATGCGACAATGATGTCTTATCTTATAATGATAGCTGGGGGTGATTCCCATCTCGATGTAAGCTTAACCACCGAGTACATGTTATAAGCTCGTGGCAAGTATGGGAGATATTTTGGGTCATAGATTGGTCAATTTAAGCATGTATTTTCATGGGATTGTACAACAGGTTTGCAGGGGATGCATGCATCAGTTCATTTCTCAAGGCTCCGAAGGACAAAGGTGAAGGATAAGGAAGGGTGACTTTTTCAGGAAACTTGTGGTGCAGACATAGTACACAATAGTGCAGATTTTTTTGATGCTTTTGGAGGACTAAAAGCTCCTCAGTGGGGAGGATTGATCCAGGTGGCTGCATAGACACACATAAGACAAAGAGGGTTGAGGGAAGCTCAAAAATCAAAGTGTTTGGATTGCTTTCTAATTAGCTTCAGGTTGAAGATCTCGTCGTCTTGATCGCAACGGTGTAAACGGTTCATCAAACTGAGCTTGTATGTGAAAGTTAGAGGCAGTCAAATTTTTGGGTTGACTTGGTAACTGGGTAGCCTTAAGGAAGGCGCAAATTCGACTTTTCCTGACCATTGAATTCCGAAAAGGTCGCCAAATTCCAAGCGAAATTGTGGCCTCTTTAAAATGACTCCTACAGTGAAAATCGACATTTTAGAAAAAAACACAGTTTGGTTAAAAGAAACAAAAATAATATAAAAAAAGGGTGATGGGCCACCACCCCCGCCACCCCACCGCATGATTGCCGCATATATTAACCATATATTAAAACTGGGCCGGCAGGCCATAACCACCACTGGAGCCCACGCAAAAACCACGTATTAAGTGGTGGGGTGGTCGGTGGTCAACCCTGCCACCCCAACCAAACAAACATTGTATGGTTTAAATTTAAAACATAACCCTTACACTATAATGATTTCGGCGGAGGTGGGTGGGGTGGGCCACCCAAGGCGGGTCTGCCCCCCCTAAAATTAAATACTTTTGGTTTAAAAAAAACTACGGGCATCTATTTTTGGAGGAGGCGGGGTTTGACCACCCGACCTCCTCCCTTCCATTATGGATCTAAACCAACACGCCAACGGTGGGACTTGGTTAAGTCCACCCTTAGTTTAATATTTAAACTCGATTTTTCATAAGTGCACCAAGGCAAAACCAGAGCAAGAGCATGCACATGGAACAATGAGCATGGAGCACTAATTATGTAGGTGGAACCATGAGCCTTGAAATTTTCCCGGGGAGGTAATTTTTCTCCATGTCTGAATATAGTCAAGTTTATAGTCATTTTTCACGGTTTTTCACAGGGAACGCAATGGCAAGGTCAGATTCGACTTTTGAGTTGCAAATTTCCAGTCCAACCATGGAGTAGCTATGTGGAGGAATCTAGGGGGAATCTAAAAGATTCATTTTTGCCCCAGATTTTCATTTCATCATAATTTAGAAAATGGACAGTCAATTTTGGATTATTCGATGCCCCGAATATGATGGTGTATTTAGATTTTTCATCTGAGATTTATATTTTTCGATCACTTTTTGAAGTGAAGTTGCAGGTATCAACTTTCAGCAAGTGAGCAGACGATTTCACACCATTCGACGCCACAATTGTGATGGTGATTTCAGATCCAGCAACAGTAGCATCCATTCTTCAGTCATCTTTAGCATGAGGTATATGATGATTTGATTTCATGTACTTCTTTGTTCCTGAGATGCATAGTTTTGTACAAATCCCTGTTGATGTATGAGTCGTGGGATCTTGTCGTGTTTTGTTATTGATGTAATTTCTATCATGGACTTGTATTATGTTTGAGATCCCTTGATGCCATATTGGTGGGATACTCATGTATGTTGTTGAGGTACCTTTTATGCCATGTTGACGGGATACTCCGTGTCACACGTATGTCATTGAGATCCATTGATTTCCATGTCAACGGGATACTCACAGTATTTATGTGTGAGCTATTGTCATACAGATAGGAGTCCCTTTTATTCATGAGAGTCCCACAATGGAACATCTCATAGAGAGGTCTAGCCACTCCTGCGTGAGGGAATTTTCCTTGTATGTCAGAGAAAAGACATCCATGTACATCTTCAGTCCTTACAACACTTAACGCAGCGACATATACCATATTGACACTGAGGCTTGGAGATGTAGTCTCTCCTGGATGAACTCCGTTATCAAATGACGTGTTCTTATGATTACTGATCTTGATATTTTATGCTCCTCTTCTTTACAACATACAATTGTTCAATTATGTTCATTAATGCTCTAATTAGTACAATTCTAACAATCAACTGAAGTTAAAGGTCTTGGTTGAGGGTAACCAGAATTTACCCTGGATCACATGGGGTAATGAAAAGACCCATCGATCCCCAAAACCATGGACCTTCTTATAGAATATAATCTCAATCCTCCAAGGATGAAAATTTTACTATGAAGAAACCTTCAGAGCAGAGGTGAATCTCGTAGTTTGTTGTCCATTTTGTGAAGATACAATGGAAGAGATCCATTGGTTTTGGCCAAAAACTGTTGAATCTGCATATAATGGCTTGTGCCTCATATGTTGTGCTGAGATTATTTGCTTATGGAACGCCTATAATCAATTCTGGAACATTATTTTGTTGCTCCATAATATAAGGGTTGGGTATATTGTGTGGGTGTTCTGGATTTGTTGATGCGATAGATTTACCTTGTAGAATACCTTTGAAGGATAGTCCTCCATTGATATGTTCTTGGTTTGGTTTTGTTCCTTTGGGAAAACTAGATCCAACGACACCCCCTACTCCCTTGGATTTTCTTGATACAACGGCTCTACCTTTCAGCCTCAATTTGAGGATGATGGTGGATGAAGGAAGCACATTGTATTCTTGTAGTCTTTGATCATATTTCATTGATTTTTCGCTGCAAATTAGACTTTGCAGGTGCACTGGAATGCCCAATTTATACAAGATATGTTGCTTCAATTGAGAAACCCTTTGGGATGCATGTACCCAAATTAGTGTAGATTTTCCACCTAGAATCTTTATAAAAAATTGGAATAAATTATATGCTTCCAATTTTGGAGAGTCGCGAGATGCATGAACCAGAGCTCTGTCATATGCCAGTTCTGATAATTGTAGCGGTGATTGCAACGAGAGCAAGTGGTTCGAGCGAGGGAGCCTTAATTATGGTATTGAGTGTACTATTATGTGGGAGTAAAATTCTGTAGAAAAGGGCGTCAAATGTAAAATTATAGATTATATAGACATTAAATGTAAAATTTAGTCTATAATATCAATTGCAATTAGAAATAAATTTATGAAGGTAAAAAATAATTTTGATGATTCTATAATTTAACTCAAATATTGATCATTTATCTAAATAAGTTGTATTAACGTATGAAGGAACTCAAATGCAACAAGAATTTACATGAAGAACTTAGATTACATTTAAAAAAATATCTATATATAGATATAATAAGTGATAGAATATCACAAATGTGTTTGTTGGATTTTTTTTTGTAGTTGTTACAATAGTATTGGAGTTTTAATAGCAAGGCTTAAAAGAGATTTTGTTAAAAAAATCTTATTATAACTTAGGAATATTTTATGTAAGTAGTGACATAATAATTTTAGATGTTTTTTATATTACGAAGATTATATATGTTAATATTATATATAAAAATGAATTTATATATAAAATAATTTCACATTTAAAATATCAAAAGTATATATATATATATATAACAAGAAAAAATATCTTTTTTTTTTGTAAACTTAGTAGGTCCTTGCTATTTTATACTTATAATCAAAAGTGGGTCAGAAAATACATCTTTAGGCCTCAACCTACCCGTAGGAAAATAGGTCTATTGGGCGTCTTATCGAATTATAAGCCATCCAAAACATATACATCTTAAGTCTAAAACTTGATGTCTTCAAATAGCTAATATCAGTATCAGTATTTGCAAGCATACACATATTATAAAAATAAAATCTATCTGCTATCATTAACAAAAAGTAAACTTAGGTTGATCATTTCTTAATCATCATCTAACTCGATAGGAGCCGAGTCCTTGACACTGGAGCCAGGCATATCAACCTGGTGCATGGATTGTAATTCCTTCTTGATTCTGTGGAGGAAAACATATTGATGGTGTTGTCGAAGGTTCATTTCCTGAATGGATCTTTTGATTTTAACGAAAGTTGTTGCAACTTTGGGATCACCCCCAATCTCTTCTACTGACATTATTGCCTTGACTAGAAGGCATTTCATTAACCAATATGTTCGGATTGAATGATGGAACAACGAAATTATGCCTCGAGTGTGACCCTGGTCAGAGATGATTTGGGTGAGTTCATCCTCAGCAATGTCTTCTTCTTCGTGTTGGCATTTCTCTCCCATCCATGAATTATGGGTTTAACAAAGCAAGGTGTCTCCTAAGAATAAGCTTGAAACAAATTTTCTATAACTTCCCTGCTCGACTTCCTGCCACACTTGGTTGGAGGGTTTGAGACTTTGGCCTTGCCTTTTTCCTTGGTATCCTTCTTCCTCCTATTCCCTTGGGCCATAGGTTTTATAGAGTAGCCTTCCAGCAATATTAGCGACTAGTAGGGTTTTCCTGGAAGAACTGTTGCAGAAACAATTTTAAAATATCCCAATTGATTAAAAAACCCTCATTTAGACAAGGGCAGATTGCTACTAGCAACAGTAGGATAATGTTGCTTTACGAGGCTCTGAGAAATAAGAGTGAACACATAATGCCTTTCAAAATCCAGAGTATACCCAAACATGTAAGACTTGATAAAACGAAAAGGCCGAAACAAAACCATAGACAGAATCTAGATACCCACCCCCACCATCGTTGACATCATTATGAGCCATATAGGTGATTTCCTATTTCTGACTATACAAATTTGAGGGATGCACATAATGACCAGCATACAAATTAGAACATGGTTCATTCGCAGTGAAAGAAAAAACTGGTGTGACTTCACCTCTCCCTGTCCTAAACAAATTGAGCATGTAGAACATGAAAAACAGAATATCCGTAGACAAAGACCTATAGAAACTTATCGGAACTTCTACCAGGCCTTGTCGACTCATACAACCATCACAATCTTTTTTAAACAGACTATTTTGAACCATGTCTATGCAAAAAATAACACTATTGCGAACCATATCCACACAACAAATTACAGAATTGAAAACCAATTATATAAAATCCAAAAGAATAAAAAATTTCCTTCGCATGCACCAGTATGTAGAAAATCATTTCATCGTTATGGCATATGGAGAATTGGTTACATACCAATTCACAACTGCAGGTCGCAAATTCCTCTGACGTCGTTTGTGCAGTGTACAGGGATGCTCGCGATAGAAACCGCAGAACCTAACCATGCACTAAACAAAAATTTTACAGAGAATAACCCAAAATGAGTAAAAACCCTGCAGTCATCGAGCCCAGCGGCACACCTTCCAACTCCGCCTTGACAACCAACCTGACTCGTCGTGTTGTTCTCCATTCCACTTTAATGCAGTCATGATGATCCATTGGGGGAGCTGTCCACACTTCGTCGTCTTTGGTACGACTGTCCCCGCATGCGCTCGCCACGTACCCACCTTCCTTCCCTACAATGTGGTTGTGACCCTGCCAGTTGGCACCTCGATCGGGGGAAAAAAAAAAAAGAATATCATAAAATACAAATGTGACTGTAAAATTTTTCAAAAACTTTGTAAATTACTTTCAAAATTTACATATTAATTAAAATTCAAACATGATTTTGACATACTTAGAAACGAAATTTCCATAAATATTCAGATTTGATGTGTACTAATATGACACTTCCGCAATTTTTTTTTTTTTTTTAATAATGAAATTTTCTTAGATATTGAAATTTGATTTATGTACTCTTTTTCATAAATATTGAGATTTGATGTGTGTACTATTATGACACTAGGGCATATAGATTTTTATTTTATTTTTAATTCTTAAATAATTTTTATTTCTGACCAATTCTATTTATAACCCCATAAAATTAACCATTTCATCTATATGAGTCAATAATAAAATATAAATTCAAATAATTACAGTATAGCGTGCTTATCCGCAGGTATAAAAATACTAATACAAACCTTCACATTACATAATCTATTACAAATATATTTTTTATTTCAAAAAGTTTTAAAATTATATGTATTACAATAAAATTGTTACTCTCTTAAATATCATTTTTTGATGTTTAACTTTTTTTTCAAAATTTTAAACATCTAATTAATTGATTGGTTGTAATTATGTCTCGGAAGACTTAACAACCTAAGAGACTAAGAGAATAACAAATGTAGTTCATCTTTATACTCTTTTCAATGTCTAATTTTCTATTATGAATCCTTACTAGAAGTTTAGTAATATACTTGATCTATCTAAGAGACTAATAGAATAACAATCTTAGCTCATCTTTATACTCTTTTTAATGTCTAATATTATATTATGGATCTTGACTAGAAGGTTAGTAATATACTCAATCTTATCCTTGTCAAATATATGGTGCATGTTGTCTATGATGGATTCAATAGAAACATGCCATTTCGTCTCCACCACACCTTTATTGCAAAATATGCAAATTTTCTCTTCCCAAACTTCCTTGGGTACCCTCCACCTACAGTCTCACATATAAGGTGAGGTGATCACCTGTGCAACTAACAACCTTACTTTTCCATTAATAACTGCCCCTAAATATGTTTTCTAGCCATGGTCTGAAAGTTGGGTTAAAAGCTTTGATGTAATAATTTATTATGTTCACTATGATTGGTCCACATGGTGGTTTTAAATTTTTTAACATTAATTTCTTATTTATTTCTCAGCATCAATACATTCATGTAATTTGATACTCCACTTACTCAACCACTTTTTGTTTTGCTTCACCCATGTTTTCTTCATATGTTGTAACTCATCCTCCATGGCAATCTTGGACTAACATTGGTTATCCATGTTTTTTTTGTAAATTTCGTCCAGATATCTATTGTTATACAAAATTATCACATAAGATATTACATTATGATCCATTCCTTTCATCATCTCACCTAGAGAATCATGATATTCCTCTAATATTTCCATACATATCAAAAAATACCATTAGCAACTTAACAATAAACTACCTTACTAGATATACAGAAGACTATCAACTATAGACATGCAAAAAGCCATAGTAGAAGAAGAAAGGAACCAACTCGTAACCTCTAGAAAAAATGACAAAATAAATTAAGATCAGTAGAAAAATTTGTCCTTCAAACATCAAAGACTAAAATCGGTTGCTCGAAGGAAATATTACTACAAAATGAACAACGTCGATTGAGAAGAGTTTGCATGGATGGTGTTCAAATATCGGGCTAAGTTTGCAACGATGTTGTTCAGAGGTTGAATGTCAATAACTATTGCTTCCTCCTGATGCTCATTTGAATATGTGTTTAAATGTGAAACTAGAAAAAATTCCACACGACTCAATATTACCAATATATCATCTAGATTATACTTAATGTCCCTTAAGATTCTATTAACCTCCTCCTGGCCTGCAAAGTGTTTGTAATTTTCCACATGTTTGTCTCAAATTACCATCTTGAGCAGTGTTTCCATTTGACTGTGTAGGGTGATATAGTGAAGGAAAGAAAGTCTTCTTCTCCAGAATTTTCTTGGATTAGGAACTCATTTGAGCTATTACCACCAATATTTGAATCAGAGAAATATTTGTGATCTACGAACTCCATGGTTTCAAGGTGTAAATTTCTTTCCAAGCATAAAGAGGTGCCGAATCGAAATAATTCTCTATTGATTCGCACCCAAAAAGACACTTGGGTCTTGAGGAGGATGCCCCAGGATCACCACCCCCACAACTAGGTAATTGTTGGCATGGAGCCATATAGTACCTGCGAGAAAAAAAACACAATGATAATCGTAGAAAATTGAACAACTATTGGATGACTACCAACACAAAGTGCAATCCTGATGATATAGCGAAAAGATGATTGTAATAACAAATAGACATACGTAGCCGAAACCCAAGGTAAGAATTGACACATGTAATAAGAGATGAAAATTGAATGTGGTCTTTCTTCTAAAACTTTGCTCCTATGGATCTTCCTGCTCCTCTCTGGGTTGGGATTGGTCGATAGGAGGATTTCTAAGGATATTTACTGCTACATAAGTGCATTAATTTTGATTGGTGGAGTTGGTAACATATTTCAATTTTGAATTTGATCATGAAGGAGTCTCTTAGGGTCATTAATTGGTCTAGGGGGGTTTTTATTTTCCAAGTCGGTCATTGATTATATGAGGGACAATCCATTAATGGTTTGTGCCATCATTGAAGATCTTTGCCAAATGTGTGATTGATTAGATTTTATGAAGGAAAACAGTTGATGATGATTGGCTAGCCTATTTTATTTGAAGGGGGTTCCTAGCGGATTGAGTTGGTGACAACCTACATCGAGTGGTGTCAATAATTGATAAGTGACATTAATTTACCTTGTCTACATATTTTATCGAGGTTTTTTCAGACACTACTACATAAGGTATTTTTTAGTAATGGTCTCTACTTTGGTGCACATATAGGCGATATTTCAGAGTGTCAGTGGTGTCCATTGTAAAACTATACTTTACATCTATCGGTAGGATTTCAATTGATACTGAAGGAAACTGGGGTGGTGATGTGCCATTACTCGATGTGTTGGTACATGCGACTATTGAGGTGGAGAGTCGTGGTTGCCCCAAGTCGGGAGTCTATCCCTTTGGGACATCTTCTGTACATGCAACTATACACATGGATTCGAATATTTGGGTATCCCCACTAGTTAATGAACCCAATGTTGTAATCAATGGAAATTGTTTTTCCATCATTCATGGAAAAAGAAGGAATTTAATTAAGGTTGATCTGGATTATCATAAAATCATTTTTAATTCTGATGTTTTTTGGGACTGGGTGGTAGGATTACAACAACAAGATTTGGTGGGTAAGTGGTTTTATCTACGAATGTTTTTCTCTAAGATGGCGTCCTGGGTTAAAGAACATTGGTACCCTATTCTTAATTACCCTCCTCTTTTCAACATTTTATACAATCAATGGTTATGCTTCCACTTTATTAATGATGGAAATGCTGTGAATATTTTGGGATCATATTGGGTTCATGGTTGTGGTTTCCTCTCTTTAAATCACTAACAAGTGGGATTTGATCCATAACTATAATTTCTGTGAACTAAATTGGTTTCAAGCTAAACTCCCTAGTTTACTGCTCGTATTCTGGTCATGTGACTCACTAATGATGATCGAAAATTCCATTTGTAAATTTTCTTTCTTGGTGGAAGCAAGCCTGTTACAGAGAGATAAACATATCACATGGATTTTGGTGGGTGGGTGGTCTTGAATGGAAAATGGCATCAACCCATGGTGTCTACCCTGTGTTATCCATCCACCCATGGAATTTACCCATGGTATTGTAAACAACATGAACACGTTGTTCATCCACCCATGATGTTTATTCACCCATGGTATTGTAAGTGACCCATGGTATGTGTCCACCATAGTATTCATTCATACATAGGATTTGCCACTTCATTATTATAAGTGGTATCTACTCATGGTATTGGCCTATATGGTATCTACACATGGTATTGTAACTCAAAAATAATAAATAACAGAAGCCTCGGTTTGTAAAAAGACACTGATTGTACCTTGCAATGTAGCTTCTATAATTATTCTTTGTTTTAATAAAACAAGTTTCTTTGTAGTTTTATTTTATTTATGTTCTCTCTTTTTTTCTAGCTTTCTAGTTTTGCAAATATTGTCAGATCCATTTCAATTTTCTTAGATCTTGGGGGCCTCCCCCCAAGATCTAGATTAGTGGTATCAGATTCAGGTTACGCCTCCATGGGAATGAGGGTTTGAAACATATTTCAGTTTCAATGTTTTGCAGCAATCTTCAGCAAAATCCATGAATTTTTTTGGGCGGCGAGTTTTTAGCTCAGATCTAAAAATTTTGGTGAAAAATTTACAAAAAAAAAAGACCAGATCTGGATTCCTTGCGAAAAAATACTCAAATTCAAAAAAAAAATCAGCCAAATTGGAGTTCGGATGAGGGAGATCTCGCTGATTCAAAATCAGCAATGTTGAAGCAATTTTTCTGACGACAATTCATGGACGGCGGCTCTCCTGTCATTTTTTGCAATTTTTAATACAAAATTTCAGATAAATGGAGATATATCTGAGCTCCTCTTGAAAAATCACCCAAGTTCAAAAAAAAAATCGGTCGAATCGGAGTCCGGATGTGGGAGTTATTGTTGATTTAAAATCAACTATTTTTTCAGAAATTTTGTGACGGCGAAACAATTCCAGCGCGAATCTGTGGGTCTAGAGTCTCCAAATAGTGGTTTCAAATACATGAGAAGATGCAGAATGATCATTCCATTTCCAAAAACAGGTTATAATAAATATTTTTAGTTATATTGACCGAGTTATGCTCATTTTAAATCTGGAGCAGCATTCGGAGCGGATTCCCTTTGGAGACGTGCCCTCCCACCCCGCTTTAGTTGGCACCTGCTTCACATTCATCAGTTTGATCATAGCAGCGTTCGGCTTGGGTTATTTGGAGACGTGCCCTCCCACCCCAAGCTATGTAGGCACCTGCTACTTCATCAACAATCAGCATCACAGTTATGGGTCAACTACACAAAATCATTTTCATTGAAGTCCATTTGTTAGACCACACACTGTTAGTCACACAGTTGGTCATAAGCATTACAGGGTATCTCTATCCTTGGATCTTCGTTTGTCATGATTTTGGTTCATCCACAAACCCACACTTCATCGAAGTCCATTTGCTAGGCCACACACTGTCAATATCACAGTTGGTCACAAGCATTACAGGGTATCTCTATCCTCGGATCTTCGTTCATCATGGTTATGGGTTAACTACACAAAAACCTTCTCTTCAGTGGTTCTTCATATTCAACAAAGGATTCTCAGGAGGGAACTTCACGCAATGGAGACCATTGCTTCTTAAGGAGGGAGGAATGATCCGAATGGAAAATGGCATCAACTCATGTTATTCATCTACCCATATTATCCATCTACCCATGGAATTTACCCATGGTATTGTAAATAGCATCGACTCATGGTATTCATCCACCCATGATATTTATTCACCCATGGTATTATAAGTGACCCATGGTATGTATCCACCCATGGTATTCATCCACACATGGGATTTACCCATGGTATTGTAAGTGGTATCTACCCATGGTATTGGCCTATGGTATCTACACATGGTATTGTAACTCAAAAAAGGCTATAAATAACAAGCCTCGGTTTGTAAAAGGACAAATTTTCCACCACAATGTAGCTTCTACAGTTATTTCTCTGTTTTAAAAAAAACAAGTTTCTTTGTGGATTTATTTTATTTGTGTTCTCTCTTTTCTCTGGCATTCTAATTTTGCAGATCTTGTCAAATCTATTTCAACTTTTTAGATCTTGGGGGCCTCCCCAGAATTGATCAGACTTCATTGTTGGCCTTCGCGCAGAGGTGGAGCTCAATTGGGGTGTCTTATCTACTAGGAAATGAATTAACTATTTGGAAACTCCTTTTGGTTTCTTGGGTTTTCATAAAGTTGGACATCTTATTGCTAAGTTCCCACGTAGATTTGGAAATCGGCGACATGGAATATCATATATTGTTTGCGATGGGGGTCTTCCATTGACATCTGTACACTCTCTGATGACTCGGGATATTGGTCAGCACTCTCTCTTGGGTAAGCTTAAAATCACACCACCTATGACATGTCCTGAGCAACATATTCATAATGATTTGCTATCAGGTGTTTTTTCTCTTAGTAATTCTACTTTTCTTCCTTTATGTATTTTTTCTCCACATATTCAACTGCCACATTATGATTGTATTGAAAATTATTCATTGTTACCTGTACTGGAAATTGCTTCTTATTCAGACAATTTGGAATCTACGCACACTTTATATTTTGATGCGAATGAGACGACCTCCACTATTGATGACTCATTGACTGATAGCCCTGACCCTACTCACATTCAATTTGGGACTTTTTCTAGAGACATTTCTCCTACTAATTCGGTGGGGGGTGATATAGAGTTTCTCCGCCTTCACCCTGATATCCATCTAGAGACCCCGTTGATTCATTCATCCTCCTCTCCTAAGATATCTATTAGTCCCAATTCTCATGGTAATGTGACCATCAGGAAGGAACGATGTTTGAAACCTTCGAATCATTCGAATGGGATTGATATTGATCTTCACAATATTTCTGCAACATTGGATCCTCGTCTTTCATATTTTGGTACAACATCTTCTATTTTTGTTTTCTCTCCTATTTATACCCTTAGAGATTATTTACCAGATTATGAGGGCTTACCATGATAATCATGTACTTAAACATCATGGGCTTGGGGAGTGCCTCAAAAATACTCGTACTTCGGCACTTGATTGGGATTAATCACCCTTTTATTATCATTTTACAAGAGATGATGATGATTGGAGAACAAATTTGGTTCATTCTCCTCTGCATTTGTCTCTTATGGTGGATATGTGTTTTGGATTCTCTGGGTTTATCTATTGGTCTTGTGACTTTTTTGGATCCTAAGGCCATGAATTTTATTGCCTATAAATAATTTGCAGGTATCCTTCTATCTGGTTTCATTAGGGTCTCAAAGGGAAGATTTAATATCCTTAGTACATATGTGCCATATTATTCTAGAAGATACTTCTATGATAAATTGGAATCCTACGGCCTATTAAAGATGGGATCCCTTATTTTTTGGGGGGATTTGAACCTCGCCATTGAAGATAATAAGGTTTGGGGGGGTCATTGCAGACTGGACCCATTGGCATAGTACTTCAATGATTTTTTTGGCAGGCCAACTTGGTGGATATTTTGTCAGCTCCCTTTATTCTGACCTGGAGAAATGGTTGGGTTGGGTCTGTAGGTATGCTTCATGAAAATTTGGTGGAGTGATTAGTGTGTGTGAAATCTTGGGTTATTCCATCCCAAATTCTGAAGAATCGCCTTATGAGACCCCAGTGGTAGGAAGATGAGGATTGGGGTGGTCTCCCATAAATTTAGTCACCACTAGTTAAAATTGCTTGAATTTGATTCATTAGTGTGTACTTTTTGGGCACTGTGATTGGACCCATTGATCACATCTTCTTTGGAAATTATTGGGATTAAGTTGAGGGCTCTTAAAAATTCTGACAGTAACTGGATTCAAACTAAAAAGAGGAAGCATATTGATGAAATTTTGGCTATTGATAAAAACTTGGTATATTGGATGATCCTTCACATGCAGATTATTTCTTGGTGGCACATCAATTACTAGTTATGGATTTATAAAAGAGGAAGAATGATATTTTGCAATTACAGTAGTAATGGAGACTAGAAAATCGTGCTCTCTGGGTATCAAGAGGAGACAAGAATACGAAATTCTTTGGATAAGAAAATCGTGCTCTCTGGGATAAATCCACTTAGGAAATTTAGGATATTAATGGTAATTTCTTATCTCTTCTTCCTGACATCCAGGCTAAGGCGTTGATAAATTTTTCAATCAATATAGGCATAGAGAGGAATAGATGGGGGTCGTTGATTCATATCTGACTATGTTCAATGCCGACACAAATATTATGTTATTTCAGCTCATTACAATGGAAGAATTACAGGCTATGATGAAATCCTTTTCTCGTGATAAAATCACTAGGCCTGATGGCTTGCCCATTGAATTATTTTTACACTTACAAGATATTATGGGCACTGATATATTGGCGGCTGCATAAGAATCTCAAAAGAATGGTTATATCCCTGGTGATATTAATTCCACTTTCATTACATTGATTCCTAAGGTTTCACATGCATCAACTTTTATTTATTACATGCCTATCTCTATTAGCAATACCTTATACAAAATGATTTCCAAAGTCACTTCTAATAGGTTGAAACCTACACCGTCACATGGTCTCACCCAAGAACAATTTGGGTTTCTTTTCCAAATACAAATTCAATATGTGATTATTATTGCACATGAGACTGTACATATTGTTGGGGTTCCTATGTCTTGGCAGGTTTGGCTCTACCAAAAGATAAGACAACATCAAAACCACTTTGGGACCTCAGGATCTAGCCCACCTGGGTCCAGAGAGGGATCTCTCTATAAAGGCAAAGGTATATGTCTTTTATGTTCTAATTTAAGGTTTTAGGCTAGTTATAAGGCACAAGTGTTATTGTTTTGTTTGTTTGTTTGGTTGTTGGGAAACATGAAAGAAGGGTTCAATATAAGAAAAAGGGTGAGAAAAGAGGATTTAGGCAAAGGGGAGATAATTCAGAGAACACTCGAGACCATTGGGAAATGGAGTCATAAAAATAAAAAGGGTTTACTTGCTATTCAATATCCAAGGCTTTCAATTGGGCTAGTCATCTAAAATAGAGGATCTTTAAAGATGATAGTGTGGTATGAAATGGTGAGGAAAGAATGTGAATGACAAGGAAACCTCCAAGGTGACCACTTAGGCATCGGATCTAGGGACAAGGCATGCCTTAAACACCTATGATCCAACCCCTAAAAGGATAACTCTTCAGACAAAAAGAAACATTTAAGATTTAAACACAAAGGTGAAGCCTAAGATCAGAGAAAGGCTTTGAACTTTCAATGCTTTGACATTCAACTTAAGGGAACTTAGAAAGGTTCAATTGATTGAAAAATACCCTAGTGAGACAGAATCAACATTCTAAACTCCCAGTATCCCAATTATTTCAATTAAAACCAGACTAGAACATCTAATAATAGATTCATAAATTCATACATCAATTAGTAGTGAATAACAGCTACTACACTGGTTAAATTATCTTGAATTAGTTCTCAGATAACACAATTAGTAGAAAACATCAAAGATAAGAAGATCAGGAGCATTAGGGTACCATGCACGGGTATATCCTAAGCCAGATTTATGATTCTTACCAGAGAAATGAAATGTAATGAATTACAGAAGGAAAAGAGAGACAAAGGTAGAACACATCACCGCTGCTTTAAATCGGAATCCAAAGAAATGTGCTTGTCATATTAAAGAGCAACACCAGTCATATACAGCATCTTCCAACAGCTTGATATTCAGTCTGAAATCATCTTTTCAATCTATTTTACAACTTTACACACAGAACTATATCTCAAGAGAAACGGCTTACAATTCACAAATATCAGATCAACAACCTTTACAATGTGTTTCCTCATGAGTTTTATAGCTAAAGAGAGGCAGAGGAGGTAGATAGGACTTTTAATGAAACATTAAAATAGAGGAAGAAGAGTGGCTTGAGGCCCATTTTGTCTTAATCTCTATGCATTGATCTTCAGTACTCTTTGGATGAAAGAGTGGTCTTCGACAGGCTGATAGTAACTCCAGGTATGTTCTTTGATGTAATTTTTGGCTGTAATACTTTGTAGTACTCTAGGACCAGTAAGGCAGTTAAATGAATTTTAGGTCTGCCATACAACATAACAAATGCTCTGGTAGCATTAGGAATTTTTGTCAGGGTGGATATCTTCTCTGGAGCTCGATGTAGAATAAAAACAGTATGGGAGCTTGTCCTTTCTCAGGAAAGAGCCATCTGTTGATGTGAGACACTGATAAGATTGTTTTTTGTTCTTTAGGCCTCATTAGGCCTTCTGTGTTAATCACAAGGTCTTCAATCTGGTACATTCACCCTTTAATCATTGAATTAGAGCTTAAAATATTCAATTACAGGCTTTAAAACTCTTTAATCCTTCACTGATACTCTTTGCCGCTCCTGTGATTGTCTATGTCTGTGAATTTGCAATTTTAATGGCACTGGAGGTTTTTACAGAGTTAAACACTGGTTCTTTAATGGAATTTTTCCTTAAAAAACCTTTCCAGGCATTTACTCTGCAATCTTTGGCTCGGAAAATGGCCCTTTCTGCGCTCTATGTCACTATGACAGTGACTGTGTAGAAAAGAACGACTTTCACCTTCTGTAACCCTGCACAAAGACACAAACATGTTAAGAAATCCATGCGGGAGTGGAGGTGGATGCAGTGGAGGGCTAAGGAGATGGCAGTACAGCAGTGGAAACAGTGGCTGTAGTGGAGAAAGCGGTGCACACTGTTGTATAATGGTGGGGGAAAAGTCTGATGAAGGTCTGATGGAGGAATGGTCATGGACCGTTCGATCAGATCTGGTGGAAGTGATCGACAGCGATGATTAACTGATGGAATGGCCTTAGAGAGTCAGATGGAATGAATAAAATTTTTATTGTAAAACATTAAAAGTTACACTTTGGCGAAATACAAAGGAAATGTATGAATATGCAGTGAAATGGGGCTTTAAATGGTGGGACCGGCATGGGCGGAGGGCGATTGAATATGGACCGTTAAATCTCGGGAGGAGATCAACAGTAGAGATGCCATAATGGAGTCCTTTGGAGGCCCGATGAAAATGATGTGAACGAAGACGCAATGGAATGAGGGCCGTTGATCTGTACAGATCAACGGTCGAGATCTTTAGATGGGCTTTTAGGAAAAAAAGTGGAGAAGTGGTTTTTAGAAGAAAAACCATTGTTTTCGTGCAACGAAATCCTGGTTTGGAGATTTGCCCAAAATAACGCGATATAGCTCGCCGCCGGACACGTGGCAAAATAAAACCACCCATATCGCGTGATTTAAAACTATTAAAACTCGGATGAAGAGAAAACGCGATGTGTATGTTGGCCGTTGGATGTGGGGCGATGAGATTTGAAGGTGGGAGGTGGAACGCGATATGGGAAAGTGCGCAGTCGGTAAGGTGGGAACAGGTCAATGGTGGTTTGAACATGAGCCATTCAATCAGCGAAATGAACGACTAAGATCTAAAGAGGGAAAGCGAAAGCAGAGGGGCTGGTTAATGGGCAGGAGGAATCCTGACCGTTGGATCAAATAGGATGGATGGTTGCGATATAATCGCACCGGAGGATGGCAGGGCCAAAACTCCGATGGTATGACATTGCGATTACATATGGACTATTTGATCGGTAGAAGATCGACGGTTGCGATTGTATCGGGGATGGCCAATCAGGGAATACGGGGGCGGAGTGAGATCAAATCCTGGTCGTTGTTTCTTTTGGATTCAACGGCCAGAAAATTGTGATTAGCGATTAGGGCAGCGATGCGATGGTCGTTGGATCTGGAAAGGGATCAATAGTGGAGATTGCAGCGGAGGGTAACAATGGAATGTTATGGGCGCACGGTGAGATTTGCACGGACCGTCGAATCTTTACAGATCGACGGTGGGTATTGCACCCGCGAACCACTAGAACAAACAAAATCTCGCATCGAAAGTTTTCAAATAACAAAGAAACGTGCATCGCAAAAATTTCCGATTGCGATGGGGCAGTGAACGCGATTAGCGTTGGCCGTTGGATCGTTTACGGAGATCAATGGCTGAGATCAAGCCCGCGGTAGATAGACCAAATAACTATCGCATCGGAACTTTTCTATTAACAAAGGAAAAAGCGCTCCCGACCAACCTTCCGATGCGATAAGCGCTCAAGGGCTTAGCGCCTAGTCTTGGCGCTGGGTTTCATGGAGGGGAAGTGGTTAGGGGCTTAGTCGAAAGGGGCTTATGCCTATTATATGATAAAGTGGGTTTTTAGGCCTTAAAACAACGTTTTTCAAGGCTAAAAAGAGGTTCCGGTAGGGGGAAAGAGGGGTTTAAAATCAAATGAAGGGGTGCACATGATCTTTAAAGGGTAATTTTATGGTTTACAAGACTTAGGAAGGGGTTTTGGGGGTTTTAGGGGGAGTTTTGAAAAGGGATAAAAGGGGTTAAAAAGGGGAATTTTGCAGGGGTAAAAAAGAAGCAAATGAACGCTCTCTGAGCACAATTTTTCACAGACAGAGAGGTTTTTTGGATGGAAACAACAGTGAAGAACTTATCCAAGGTGAAGGACACACAAAGGCTTCAAGAATGAGATATTTTCAGAGGAAATGTGTCTATTGAAGGCCCAACAAAACATTTAGCCACTTGTTTTCTTGACAAAAATTTATAGGTGGCTAACAGTGGCTCCACATCGGGATGGCCTCTTCTTGAAGAGGTCAAGAACTTCAGAAATATTATTTTGGAAGTAGGCTAGATGCATGATCTATGAACCATCCTTTCTTCTTTGATTCAGTTGTTACAAACATGATGGATATTAATCAGCAGAAAACATTCCCCAAATAATCTACCTACCCATCCTACAGTCCTAACATTTTTTTTTAAAGGTGCATTTGAATTTGCAGACCTTCTTCATCATTTTTTTTTTGAAATCAGAAAACAAACTAGTCTAATTCTACCCTTATTCCTCCATGAGACCAGATTAAACAATTGACCTCATAGCTTCTCTACCTAATCTAACATCTGCTAGGATTAAACTGTCTAGCAGATTTCTTTCTCTACATTCTACAACAGAAATTTAAAAATAGTCAAACCAGGATTAGACAGTCTGGTTTGCTGTGGATCCATGGCATAAAGACAGCTGCACATGAACTGAAATTGTAGAAATTCAAAAACAAATTTTTGAAGGCTTGAAATTTTTGAAACTTTGAAGCATCCTTCTTTTCTTTGTGATTCAATTTTTGAGCTTGTTAGAGTCACTTTCTCTTCTATATTTCAGCTCTGGTTTTGGGCTTGTTAGAGCTGATTCTTCTTTCTTCTTTGCATGGTTCAGATTTTGAGCATATTAGAATTAGCTTCTTTACTTCCTTTGGCTCAGGCCTTGATCATGTTAGAGCCAATATTTTGCACTCTAGAGGTTCAAGTTTTGAGCATGTCTGAACCTCTCTTTCTCTCTTTTTTGACGCATTTTCTCTTTTTCTTTGAAAACAGAACACTGCAATGGTATTTACGATGGAAATGGAAACTGTAAATTGGAAATCAGCAATAGTAATGCTTGAGCATCCTGCGATTGACAGGACCCCCAAACAGATCTGTACTATCTAGCTCTTGCAGAAAAAAGGCATTTGGACCAATGGTGGATTGGATGATGTAAGGACCCTGCCACAAACTGTCAAATTTTCCATGCTTTCCTTTGTCTTCTCTCCTAGAGTCCCACTTTAGAACCTTATCTCCAATTTTGAAGTCAAAAGCTTTTGTTCTTTTGTCAAAAAACTTCTTTATATTTTCTTGCACTTTCAAAGCTCTGTTATAGACTTCTTCTCTTGTCTGTTGGAGATGTATTGTTTGATTTATCCTCCTTACCATGTTGTTCTCCTTTGACTGAATCTCTTGGACTATTTTAATCACTCGTACCCCTAGGCTGGTAGGAAATAATGCCTTTGTTCCATAAACAAGCTGATATGGTGATATTCCAATGGATTTATTTGTTGTTAGCCTGTCAGCCCACAAAGCATGCACTAACTTGTTATGCCATGATTTCTTATTCTCTTCAAGCAGTTTTTTGATGATGGTCACCAAACTTTTGTTTGATGATTCAGCTAACCCATTACCTTGTGGGTAATAAGCAGTTGAATGACCGAGTGCTATCTGATACCTGTGACAAAAATCAATCATTTTCCTGGATCCAAAAGCAGCAGCATTATCAGTGATTACCTTTCTAGGGCAGCCAAATCTAGAGAGGATGTGGTCTTCTAGGAACTTAATGATGATAGAATCTGTGGCATTCCTAGAAGGGATGGCCTCTATCCATCTTGTGAAATAGTCTGTGGCTGTGAAAATCCATTTGTGTTGAGCAGAAGATGCAGGGTATATTTCCCCTATGAAATCTAGGCCCCACTGTTGAAAGGGAGTTTCAACAGTTATAGGTTGTAATGGTAAAGGGAGGAGCTTCCTTTTTCCCTCAAAAATTTGGCATTTATGGTAGACAATTATCATTTTGTGGATGTCATTGAAAAGTGTAGGCCAGTAATAGCCATCTCTAAGTATTTTTTTAGCAGTGGCTTTCCAGTTTAAATGGCCTCCACACTCTCCTACATGGAACTCCTGTTTAATCCTCTCTGCTTCAGTTTCAGGTAGACATTTAAGCAGCAAACCGTTTGCATTTTTCCAGTATAAACAGTCATTCAATATGCAATAGTTTCTGGCTTTTAACTTTAGGAATCTAGCCTTAGTCTTTAATAAATCAGGAGGGGCATTGAGGTTTGTGAGTACATATAGGATATCAGAATACCAAGGAGAGTTTTGAAATTGTTCTTCAACAGTAGGATCAAGCAATACTTCATGTTCATCCAAGGCATCTACCATGTTTATGTCAAGGGCCTACAATTTTGATTCAACCATTAGTTGAGCCAAGCCCTGGTCTTTGATCAGTTTTGTGGGTTTGATCTCCAGATCATACTCTAATATTACAGCAATCCATTTTCCCCTCTTTCCATCAAGATCTTGGGACAAAATGTCTTTTACCACTATGTTTGGCACGTAGGCAATGATGTGAGAATGCAGATTATACACCCTAAAGTCTTTCAAGGCCTTTACCAAGGCATAGGCATGTTTTTCCATTATTTTATATTTTAAGGGTGCATCCCTCAGAGCTTTGCTGAAGAAAGCAATAGGTTGTTCCATTCCCTTTGGATTTTTCTACAGCAGGACTACAGCCACTGTATGCTCGGAGGCAAAGGAAAATATCAGGAAATCCTTTGAAAAGTCAGGGCTGATTAAGACAGGTGCCCGAGTGAGTGCAAGTTTAACTAACTCAAAATATTTTTTAGCCTACAAAGTCCACTTAACTCCTACATCTTTTTTCAGCATGTTTGTCATATCCCTGAGGTGCTCAGCTAAGTTGGGAATAAACCTCCTTAAGAAGTAGATTTTCCCAATAAAGGACTGCAATTCTTTTATGTTTCTCGAGTGACTGATCTGAAGTATTCCCTCAACTCTTTGCGGGTCTATCTTAACTCCCTTCTTTGATATAGTATGGCCAAGAAGCTTACCTTCTTGAAGCCTGAATACAGTCTTCTTGGGATTTAAAGACAGACCGAACCTTCTACATTTTTCAAACAATCTGCTCAGATGTGTTAGGTGCTCCTCATCAGTCTTGGAATAGACTGTTATGTCATCCATATAGATGACAATGAAGTGCCCTATTTCCTCTGAAAAGGATATGTCCATTGCTCGTTGGAAGATTGCACCAGCATTCATCAGTGCAAAAGGAATTTTTAGGTACATAAAAGTGCCCCACGGAGTGGTGAAAACTGTCTTGAGTTGGTCTTCTGGGAGTACTAACACTTGGTTATAGCCTAAAAAACCATCTAACAGGGAGATCCTTTTTGAGCCAACTACCCTCTGTAGGATGTGTTCCATCTTTGGTAAGGGGTAATTGTCTTTAAGCGAAGCTCTGTTAAGGTTTCTGAAATCAATGCACAGTCTAATCTCACCTGTCTTCTTTCTCACAACTACAAGGTTGGAAACCCAATCGAAAAACCTCACAGGCACTATGATTCCTGCCTCGTACATTTTCTTGATCTCCTTTTCGACTAGAGGAAGTTGTTTCGGGTTAATTCTGCGAAGTTTCTGTCTGAAGGGTTTTTGGTTTTCTTTCAAAGGGATCTTGTGCTGGATAATCTTCATATCATAGGCTTTTAAGTCCTCGTAGCTCCAGGAAAACACATCGATGAACTCTTTAAATAAGTCGATATATTTCCTTTTCATGTCTGCAGGCAAGGACTTAGCTAGTTTAATCATCTTAGGCTTATCTTCAGTGCCTATGTTACATTCCTCGACATCAGAGTCTGAGTGTTCTATAGTGGGTTTCTTCGCTACGTCATTAAAATCAAAGAGGTCCTCTAAAGGTGCCAATCCTCTGGGTATATTCTTATCTTTTAACTGCAGCACCTCTATTTCATCTTTTTCTGCATTCTTATACTCTTCGGTTTGAGTTCCAAGTTCTTTAGTTAACAATTTTATTTCTACGTTATGTGGTGATCTTTCTTCGTCAGGGGGCTCTTCACTGAGGCAACTTTCATCGGATTTAGAGTCTGAATCAAATAATTCAAACCCATTCCTGCCAGTTAGGAAATCCTCTATCTACTTATCGCCCTCAAAGACCTGCCAATATTTCTTATTATCTGGCACCGCAGGCCTATATTTCGTCTGAACGATGATTTGTTTGTCACTAGGTGATTTATGATATGAACTAGTTGTGCAGGCTAATCCATTTGCAACAATGTTCTGACTCCTAGTAACAAACACCAGCTCATACTCTACAAAGGTTTTTAGTAAATCCATAGCATCATTTCTGTATGCTCTCAATCTAGGGTTTTTAGCCGTATACTCTCCGTTCACTTGTTTTATGATTAACTCAAAGTCTCCTCCAGCTTTATGTCATCCAGATGAGCCTAGGATGAGAGCCTCATACTCTACGATATTGTTTGTATATTTTAAGTCCAGATTGAAGGCACGACTCTCAGCATAGTCACTCTCAGTGTTATGTAACCACACTCCAGCTCCTGCATTCTTTCTAGTGCAAGAACCATCAAAATTCATTCTCCATAAGAGATCATTTTCAGGTTTATCATCATTTTCCTCCCTAATGTTGGTTTCACTGTTATGCTGTAATATGGGGTCTGCATCGTGGTGTGAAGTGTTTTGTTCTTCATGATGTGTATGGAGTTCAAAGAGATGACTAGTTAGTTGTTTGTAGTCTTGGTTTTGTGTATTCTGAGTCTCTGCTTCAGTACACTATCCAAAGGTTTCTTCTTCGTTTTCTTCTATGTCTAGAGTGGCAATTATGTTAAAATCTATGGGCTCTACCCTATTGTTTGCATCTCTGTCTTCTAGCTCTGGCTCGTCTATGGATTCATTGTTGCAAAGGATAAAGGAGTCCAGATCCATGTGTACAGAGTACAGAGGTAAATTTTCAAGTTTTTCAGGGCTGCTCACCATAAACTTCATTTATACCTCTCTGTACAATCTCCTAAGCTGGCTAGAGATAGGGATTGTGGCATATGACCCATCCATCTGCTTTGTACCTTGCAGCTTGGCTCCCCATGACCTTGACAGTAACATGCCATACTTAGGTGGCACATCTGCCACCACAACATCCATAACCATACATTTTGCTAGAATCTGGGTCAAGTTCACACAAAGGTCTTTGATTAGGCCAAGGCATTTCACCCTGCTAGAGTCAAATGAATATAAATCCTTATAAGGTCGGGTTATCTCTAGGCCTAACTTCTCCATAACTACCTTAGGCATTAGGTTGTGTGATGCCCCAGAGTCATGCATTGCGTTGTGAAGGATCTTGTCATGGATATCGAGGCTGATATAAAAAGGAAGTACTACCCCTTCCTGAAACTTCCCTTCTATCTTTGGACCAAACAAAAGGGCTGGTTGATCATCACTTAGATTGACAGTGTCACTGTTTTCACCTAGATTTAAAGCTTTCAAAATTTCGCCTTTATATACATCCTGAGCGGCCAGCTTAGAGAGTGGGACAGAAATCTTTAATTTTAGCAATCTCACTCTCCAAATTGAAGGGAGATTGACTCTTCATCAGACTCAACTCTGTTTTTCCAGCCACTATTTTAGTGGCAGAATCAATGTGTTGATTCTCACTATGTACAGTGTTTGCAGCTGTTTTATCAAGAGCATTAGCTGCAGTGCTAGTGCTACTAGTTTGTTGACTTTGTTTATCAGTATTTTGGCTGTCTTTTTCTTTGTTCTTCCCAGAACTTTCAGCTGCTAATTTTTTGCTTTCAGCAGTTGCTTTAGGAGTTTTCTTAGGCATTTTCTTAATGGTAATCTCAGAAGCTTTTAGTTTGGAAGTGTCTAAGCTCTTCTTGCTTTTAATTTCATACTGTTCTCTGACCTGCATGATGGCGTTTTCAAATCCTAGCCTATAATCCTCAGATTCTAACCTTTCCTCATCCCAATGTGAGTGTGAGGTCTAATTGTCTTCTGTGGAACAGTTGTGGATTGAGTTGTCTATTTCCACCATGTTTATTGTGGTTCCCTCGGACTCTTCTATTATCCCCTCATCCTCATCAAGGAATTTCTCTTAAAATGGGGGTATGACTTGTCTATCAGAGTCTCTCTGTCTATTTGGGGGATTGTTTCTCCTAAAGTTTTGGTTCTGGTTTTGATTTTTGTTTCTTTTCTGATTACTAACTGTGACAACCATTTTCTCCATCATTTTCTCTAGCCTTTCCACATTTTTGGCTAGACTGTCATATTTGGGATCAGATGTGGAAGTTGTAGTGTCATCCCTATATGTTACCCTTTTCTCAGACCTCATTCTGGCTCTCTTTTCAATTAGGTTAGCCTCTACACTCACTGCTCCTTTTTTCATATCTTCTAATGTGTTTTAATCTCTCTCCCTAAGCTGATAGGCCATGTCAGCATCAAAGCCTTCAGGATATCTTACTAAATCCATTCCTTGGGGAGGTTTCATGTGTGGAGGAAGAGCGTTGTAAACACTATTAAACCTTGTAGAATAGTCATGGACACTCTCTCCTACATTTATTTTAATATTCTTGTATTCTGCTAAGATTTGGAGAGGGTTGGTCTTGACTTCCCATTTGTTTATAAAGGATTAATATAAAGAGGGAATATCATGGATACTATTAGGAGGTAGGCCTTTAAACCACTTCTTCACATCTCCTCCTAAACTCTGGGCAAAGATTCTCATCTTGACTGTCTCATCATCTATCTCCATATAGTCAAAGGAATCTTCCATCCTATCTACATGGTGTTGAGCGGTGGTAGACTCTTTTGTAGTGAAATGTGGGATTTTTGAATGATAATCATTGGGAAAAGGCACTAGAGGTTGTGGCAACACCAATGGTGCATACCAGGCGTTCATATTGGTGTTTTTTGGAGGTAAAACTTGGGCTTGAGCAGCAGGTATATGGATGACAGAAATGCTAGGACCAGTAGCAAATTGTTGAGTTGATTTAGGGTGATAGAGGCCCAAGTTTTGAATGAAATGAATATTGGGAGGTGTAGATGGAGGGGTCTCTCTATCCCTAATGTGTTGACCACTGTGAGATGATGAACTTGGAAGCTCAAGGTCTGACTGGTCTAGAGCACTGAATGACCTATTTTTAGGTAAACTGCTTGGTAAGTCTAAGTCAAAATGAGTGTTTGATAGAGCTGTAAATTTTTCTGGTGCAGAGTTAGCTCTATGGATGTGTCTGTAAATAGCTGGATTTCTAGGGGTGGGATATTTCCTAAGAATGTTCTCTGGGTTGTCAACTATTTCAGGTGGGTTTGGGTTAGGATAAGCTCTTGTATAGACTGTTCTTGAATTCAGTATGTCTGTCTTCAAACAAAGAAGCTTAATCTACTTGTTACTTCTAATATGGCTGATGTTGTTATGAACTCTGGTCTCCCAGTGGAGTCTTATGAAAACAAAGATAATTAGCAGGCCTACTGATCACCAGTGGAGTCTTCTAACCATTAAGGAACTATGGAGTCGCCAGGTGGAAGGTTTAGGATGTTTCAGAAAGGTTTCACTATCCACCACAGTGATTAACCACCAAACTCATGCTACTATGGTCTTCGTTGAGTTACGTAGGAGTGTTTAAAGGTGTGTTTTACTCAAAGTCCCTAGCAGAGTCGCCATTATGTTGGTGACGAAAATGAGACACAAGACCAGGTATAGCAGTTAAGGGCACTCATAGTTTTTTCCTCAGTGGAGTCGCCATTATGTTGGGGTTCCTATGTCTTGGCAGGTTTGGCTCTACCAAAAGATAAGAAAACATCAAAACCACTTTGGGACCTCAAGATCTAGCCCTCCTAGGTCCAGATATGGATCTCTCTATAAAGGCAAAGGTATATGTCTTTGATGTTCTGATTTAAGGTTTTAGGCTAGTTATAAGGCACAAGGGTTATTGTTTTGTTTGTTTGTTTGGTTGTTGGGAAACATGAAAGAAGGGTTCAATATAAGACAAAGGGTGAGCAAAGAGGATTTAGGAAAAGGGGAGATAATTCAGAGAAAACTCGAGACCATTGGGCAATGGAGTCATAAAAATGGTTTACTTGCTATTCAATATCCAAGGCTTTCAATTGGGCAAGTCATCTAAAACATAGGTTCTTTAAAGATGATAGTGTGGTATGAAATGGTGAGGAAAGAAGGTGAATGACAAGGAAACCTCCAAGTTGACCACTTAGGCATCAGATCTAGGGACAGGGCATGCCTTAAACACCTATGATCCAACCCCTAAAAGGCTAACTCTTCAAACAACAAGAAACATTTAAGATTTAAACACAAAGGTGAAGCTTGAGATCAGAGAAAGGCTTTGAACTTTCAATGCTTCGACATTCAACTTAAGGGAACTTAGAAAGGTTCAATTGATTGAAAAAGACCCTAGTGAGACAGAATCAACATTATAAACTCCCAGTATCCCAATTCTTTCAATTAAAACCAGACTAGAACATCTAATAACAGATTCATAAATTCATACATCAATTAGCAGTGAATAACAGCTACTACACTGGTTAAATTATCTTGAATTAGTTCTCAGATAACACAATCAGTAGAAAACATCAAAGATAAGAAGATCAGGAGCATTAGTGTACCATGCACGGGTATATCCTAAGCCAGATTTCTGATTCTTACAAGAGAAATGAAATGTAATGAATTACAGAAGGAAAACAGAGACAAAGGTAGAACACATCACCACTGCTTTAAATCGGGATCCAAAGAAATGTTCTTGTCATATTAAAGAGCAACACTAGTCATATACAACATCGTCCAACAACTTGATATTCAATTTGAAATCATCTCCTCAATCTATTTTACAACTTTACACACAGAACTATCTCTCAAGAGAAACGGCTTACAATTCACAAATATCAGATCAACAACCTTTACAATGTGTTTCCTCATGAGTTTTATAGCTAAAGAGAGGCAGAGGAGGTAGATAGAACTTTTAATGAAACATTAAAAGAGAGGAAGAAGAGTGGCTCAAGGCCCATTCTGTCTTAATATCTATGCATTGATCTTCAATAATCTTTGGATGAAAGAGTGGTCTTCGACAGGCTGATAGTAACTCCAGGTATGTTCTTTGATGTAATTTCCGGCTGTAATATTCTGTAGTACTCTGGGACCAGTAAGGCAGATAAATGACTTTTAGGTCTGCCATACTACATAACAAATGCTCTGGTAGCATTAGGACTTTCTGTCAGGGTGGAGATCTTCTCTAGAGCTCGATGTAGAATAAAAACAGTATGGGAGCTTGTCCTTTCTCGGGAAAGAACCATCTGCTGATGTGAGACACTGATAAGATTGTTTTTTGTGCTTTAGGCCTCATTAGGCCTTCTGTGTTAATCACAAGGTCTTCAATCTGGTACATTCACCCTTTAATCATTGAATTAAAGCTTAAAATATTCAATTACAGGATTTTGTTTGGTCAATTTAGTGTGTCCTAAATTGCTACATTAATTTGTCAATCCAGGATTCGTAAGCTGACGAAGTGTGGCGCACTATATGTGCAAGATAACCTATCTCTTACTTTTTGTCGTTTTTGGTTTTTTTTCTTTTTATCTTGGTTGGTTTCCTAATGTGAGATGGAAATTCTAAAAGACAAGTATGGTTATGATTGTTCAAGGCAATGATGTCCTTTATAATGATTTACCAAACTTCAAAACTTCAAAAGGATTTTGAAACATACAATGACAAAATTAAAAGGAAATGAAAATGTGCTGCTATCCTAGTTAAACAAACAGTGAACTATTGATCATGAAAACCATTATCCTTTATGCTATCTAAACACAAAAGAAAATATACTCAAAGAAAAGATTGCAAGTAAAGTAAAACTAAAATCAAATTACATCAACTCATATTCTGACCCCTCACCATTAGTCTCGCTATGGCTTTCGGAGGTAATCATAAACAACTTGAGCAATCTGATATCTAATTTGCAGAAAAATAAACTAATATCAAATTACACACTCATACTTCAATTCCTCACCATTAGTCTCGCTATGGCTTTCGGAGGTAACTGATAATGACATGAGCAATTTAATATCTAACTTGCAGAAAAATAAACTAATATCAAACTACACACTCATACTTCAATCTCTCACCATTAGTTTCGCTATGGCTTTCGGAGATCACTGATAATGACATGAGCAATTTAATATCTAACTAGCAGAAAAATAAACTAATATCAAAATACACACTCATACTTCAATCCCTCACCATTAGTCTCTTCTTTTTTCTTGTGAAAGCTTTAGAGTATTTGCAGAAAATGACATAGCTTAATTCAACCATCTAATCTAACTACTAAGCAATATAGTGAAATAAATGAAACAACGGTAAGATCAACATAAATAGAAAAAGTAAATTAGCAGAAGGACAATATTGATTCCATGTCGTTATTCATTATAAAAAGATGTGCAAATGCCCGGGCTGCCTATTGTAATCTGAAACAAGAACACTGATCAGTTAACAACAACATAAAACATAAAAGATTATGGACAGAAGTAAAATGTAGAGCATGAAAGATTATGTACAGAGATGGAACATAAATACCATGAAAGATGTAATGTATATACACATGAATGACTTATGGCACAATGAACTTAAAGAAATAAAACAAGAAACTATACAGTAATACACAAAACCTCAGCGTGTGCAGGGGCCCTCTGCACAAACCTCGAGCAACAGCCTTCAAATACGAATTACGCTTAGAAACAGAGTCTTCTCATATATTAAAATGCAGTCATAACAGAGAAATGATGTCACAGAACAATGGCAACGCAATTACATTACAGAGCTAATCTATTATGCGTATGAGAACGCATTATTTATAACTGAAGGTGATATAACTAATTCCCTAAATTCTGTGCTGATAGAAGACACGTGAACCATCACGTCCAGGGATCTAGCATCATGGCCGCCGTGAGGAGTAAATCTATGAAGAGTGGCTGTTGGATTCGTCTTATTGAGCCGTTTAGAGGTGTTGATATGTCTCCCATGATTTAGAAACGGCCACGCAAATCTCCACGTGATGGCAAGTTCTACATCGCAAAAGATCAGACTCTTAGTTAAATACCGCCAACCTGTATTCCAAGTATTATTGGTGATTAGAAGCAGGCCGTAGGACGATCCATATCCATCGTTTCTTACTTTATGTGGCTGCAATTTCAAGTTATATATTATGGACTTAACTTTCAATCATTGCGGAAATTCGCAATGACCTAAAATGAGCAGATAGCAACTAAATGAAAAATCTAAATCAAGCAATGGAACTGAAAACCATGATTTAAAGCCTTTAGATGTAACGAATTAATATGCAATGATAATAGTGACTTAGAGATGGGTGGGCGAAAAGGTCACAGAAGGTGTATGAAGATGCGATTTGGGCATATGCAACACCTTTACGTGAAGGTGTTGCATGTCCTCAACTACAGCAAATTTGATAATCCTTCTCAATTCCCTTTATTGCCTTGACATGATAGGTACATCCAGTCCTCTCCTCTTCTTCCTTGGTGCTGCTAACATCCTGGGCTTTTTCATCAAGCATCTGAATTTGATATTAATCAGTGCTCTGCTTAACTTCTGGCATTTCTTCTTCAATTTCTTGTTTTTTTTCTGCCATTTTCCCAGATGTAGCATGGTATTGTCATGAATGATATTGTCCAATTTGCTTTGTTCCTTCAATGCCTCATTTTCATTTTTAATGTGTCTATTTAAAACCTCCAACTCAAAGACTTCCTGTTTCAATGATTGGACTAGATCTTCTTGTGATGTGTGAGGCTGAGTGGATGAAGTACTGGGACCCGTGGCTGCTTTTTCTAAAGATTCTATATAATCATATACTTCTTGCTGCTTTGGGTCTATCTCAGGTGTCATTTTCATTGGGCTGTCCCCAAAATGTCGTGGAGGAGAATTGTTTTCAAAATCTGGCTGAGAAGGGCTCATGTCAACGTCTGGCTGAGAATGAGATGGACTATGTTCAATGTTTGACTGAGAATGAAATGGAATATGGCCAGATGGAGTTTGTTCAGATGTTTCTTCTCCCAAATCAATAAAATGGGGTCCTTTCGTTTGTGTTTTCCTCAACTTCCCTTTAAGCCTGGAACTTCTTCTTACATGCTGTGGACCACTGTCTTTTTGCTTTTGTTTCCCTTTCTCTCTCTTTTTGGCCATAGATGACTGTTCCTGAAGGTGAACTAGTCTCTCAGATAAGACTTGATGATCTTCTTCTGAAGAAGGAATTTGATGTATAGCCTCAATGACTTTTCTCTCTTTTGATTTTATTGGCTTTTTACCCTTGGTTTCTTCTTTCCTCCTTTTTGACAGTCTCTGTTCTCTACTAGTTCTTTCAACTGTAGTAGTAGGAGTACTTTGAGTTTCATCATTTGTTCTCTTTCTCCTACTCCTTCTTGATGTACTGCCTTCAGGAATTTCTTGGGGTTCTTCAAAGAAATTTCTAATCAAAAATTGTTCCCATGTGTCCTTTTTCTCTTTTAATTGTTTTTCAATCAAAATTTTCACAAGACCATGGTGATATAAATGTGGTTCTACGTCCCCTAAATGCTTCTGAACGGTCACGGACATTTTCTTCAAACTATTTAATAAAAAGTATGGCAGATTGAAGGTCTGGTTGTCTAGAAAATTCATCAGCAATCGGGTATGATACATATACATTGACCCAAAACGGCCCTCACAGGTGATAAATTTTTGAATAACTAGCAGCAAAGTAGCCCACTCCTCTTTCAAAGCATGAACAGGAATTCCCCTTTTAAAAATAGTTACGTCCATACCTGGGTTACGTAGGATTACTCTTCAGGCTTCATCACTAATACTATTGTTCTTGAACCAGCGTTCACCTTCTTGAGGAAGTTCTGTGGAAGCTGTTATGGATGCCTCGTTCACCGTAAATTTTAGGTCTCCAATCTCTACCTCCAGGCCATTGAAAGACCTTGCAAAAGCTTTTGTCACTTCTTTATGGTAGCCTCTAAACTTTTGGATAAACCACAGCCACTTTGCCTTTTTCAATATATCCCTGACTTGCGGGTATCCTTCCATGAATTTAGGTCCTTCTGGTTATGTTCTCAATAACTGACCCATCCTTCTTTCTTCTCTTTAAAACTTGTCTGCGTGAGGAGGGTTCAACGGAGGTAAGACGGCTGAATGAACGGAAATGAGCACGATGACTGTAGGCAGATATCATAGAATGGGTATACAGACTGTAGCGTAACAGAGAACGAAATGGGGTGAAGCAGAACAGAGAAGGGTTACGTGAGCACGGTATAAATGCAGCTGTGAGATCAATAGAACAGTAGGAGAAGTATAACGCATCCAACAGTTATTAAAATTGGGTGGCTGCAGAGTAAATGTAAGCACGTTTATGCAACGGCTACGGATTTTATGCGGCTGAAAGAAGTCGTAGTCAAATCAACCATGTTTCATCATCACAGGTGGAGTATCGGAGTATGAGTGAAGATCGGAGGTTTGATTATGGGACCGTTTGAAAATGAATGCAAGGATTGTGGGAGGATCATATAGAGATCGTGGAATGGTTACGGAGTTTGTCAACACAATCATTGCATATAATGGAGCTATGGTTTATAACTATATAAAAATGTGCTTGAATGCCATTTGAAATAAATTTTTACTCATACCTTGGAATTCTTGCCATTTTTCCTTGGTCTTCAATTAGTTGCTCCTCATTGATATCTTGAATGCCCCATGTCTTCATAATTGGTCTTCATACCTGCATTTGATTTCATGATTGTGGAAATAACATCTGGCTGTACATTCTTTTGAAAAACAGAGTGGTAGCTGCAGAATCTGCTTCCGGCTGCAGAAACTGGTGTCAGCTGCGGAAATAGGTGTCAGCTGCGGAAACTGACACAGCTATTATTTGGGTGAATGGAAATGAACAGATGATAATTGACTGAATGAAAATGGTCATGAAAGAAAATTTTATTAGTGAAATGAAATGAAAGAGGTGAAATGAAGTGAAATGGAATGAAGTGGAGTGAAATGAAGTGGAATGGAATGGAGTAGGTGGTCACAAAATTTGTGAAATGAAAGAGAGATTTTTTTTTTTTTGGAAAATATAGGCTGTCAGGTGTTCCTGATTTTCACCCTACATTTTCTGTATAAGACTGCCAATCAATGATTGGTTTTCAGGCTTATACAAATGTTTTGTTTTGTTTTTTTTTTTTTTAACTGAAAAGAACAAAAGCTAGGCTGGTGGAGAAGAAGAATTCTTCTGTACCAGCCTGATTGCAGAATTTTCTTGAAACATTTTGACAAATTCCTCTTTTGAGAGTGGCTTATGATAGACTTTTAATCTGTGACCATTCACAATAAGAGGAGTTTGAAATTCATCAATGGTCTTGATTCTTACCGCTCCATTGCTAAAGATCTTGTCAATCTCATATGGCCCAAGCCAATGAGTCTCAAATTTTCCTTGAAAATCTTTAAACTTGGAATCAAATAACAATGCCCAATCTCCTTCTTGAAACTTCTTCTCTTTGATGTACTTGTCATGCCATTTAGCTCTTTGATATTGAACTAGATCAATTCTTAAAATTGCTTCTTGTCTGATCTCATCTAGCTCATTTAACTGCTCCATTCTATGATTTTGGGCTTCTGATAGATCCATCCCCAACTGAACTGCTATCTTGAAGGTCTTGACTTGGAACTCAATGGGGAGCAGGACTTCTTTCCCATAAACAAGTTCATAGGGAGAATGTCCTGTTGTATTTCTCCATGTAGTTCTGTAGGCCGACAAGGCTTCAGGAAGCTTTTCTACCCAATCTCTTCTATGTAGATGAACAATTTTGGTGATGATGCTTTCGAGAAATTTGTTTGTAGACTCCACTTGACCATTTTCTTGCGGATGGTAAGGAGTAGATCTTCTGTGCTTGATTTTGTATTCTTCCATCAACTTCTCCACCAAGTTGGATGTGAATTGGCTTCCTTGATCTGTCACAATTTCTCTTGGAACACCAAAGTGAGTAAAAATATCCTCATAAAGAAAATTAACAACTGAATTTTCAGTAGTAGAAACTAATGCTTTGGCTTCTACCCATTTAGTAACATAATCAGTACAAACCAATATATACTTCTTTTTCTTAGATGGTGGATTAATAGGTCCAATGAAATCTAAAGCCCATTTTTCAAAGGGTTCAATGAGTGCTTGTGGTTGCAATGGCATTTCATTTGAAAGGGTAGGTTTCCCTACTCTTTGGCAGCTGTCACACCTTTTGACATATTGTTTTGCATCTTTGAAGAGGGAAGGCCAATAATATCCTAAAGAGAGGATTTTATAGGCCGTCCTTTTTTCTGCAAAGTGTCTGCCACATGGTTCATCATGACATGCCTTAAGAATATCAGGCATTTCATCTTCCCTAACACATCTTCTGATCACAATATCTGGCCCCGTTTTAAACAATTCATTAGAAATCCATGAATATTTTTAACTCTCCTAAATAATTTTTCGTTTTTCACTTGGAAATAAATGTGAAGGCAGTTTCCCTGTAACCAAATAGTTAGCAATATATGCATACCAAGGAGTCTTAATAGTTACTGCAAACAAGTATTCATCAGGAAACTTATCCTCTACAGGAGAATCTTCTTTAGTATTCTGAATCCTAGACAAGAAATCAGCTACCGTATTTTGTTTTCCTGGTCTATCCAACACGGTAATATCTGGCCCTGTTTTAAACAATTCGTTAGAAATCCATGAATATTTTGAACTCTCCTGAATAATTTTTCGTTTTTCACTTGGAAATAAATGTGAAGGCAGTTTCCCCGTAACCAAATAGTTAGCAATATCTGCATACCAAGGAGTCTTAATAGTTACTGCAAACAAGTATTCATCAGGAAACTTATCCTCTACAGGAGAATCTTCTTTAAAATTTTGAATCCTAGACAAGAAATCAGCTACTGTATTTTGTTTCCCTAGTCTATCCAACACAGTAATATTGAATTCCTGCAAAAGTAAGAGCCATCTTGTCACTCTGCCATTAGTAATAGGTTTTTTCATTAGATATCTAATTGCGGAATGATCAGTATGAATAAAAGTTTCATAGCCTGTTATATAATGTCTAAACTTATTGATTGCATGAACAACAACTAAAAAATCTTTTTCAGTCACAGTATAGTTCAACTCAGTGGGAGTTAAATTTTTACTGGTAAAATAAATGGCATAAGGGACTAAATCTTTTGACCCAACACAACTCCCAGAGCTGTATCTGAAGCATCTGTAGAAATATGGAAAGGGAGTTTCAAATTTGGTCCTCTCAAGATAGGCGCTTCAGATATTCTTGTTTTCAAAGTTTCGAAGGCTGATTGACAATCAGGATCCCATTTAAATTCACAGTCTTTTGTAAGCAATTTGAAGAGTGGAGATGCTATTTTAGTGAAGTTTTCTATAAATCTTCTATAGTAACCAGTAAATCCTAGAAAACTTCTAACATCTCTTTGAAAATTTGGAATAGGTAATTTGGAGATGACTTCAACTTTTGATCTATCAACCTTAATCCCATCTCCTGAAATATGATGTCCTAAAACAATCCCTTCAGTAAACATCATAAATCATTTTTCATGGCTTAATGAAAGGTTTGTTTCTTTACATCTTATGAGAACTTTTTCCAAATTTTCTAATGCCTCTTCAAATGAATTACCATAAACTATAAAATCATCCATATAAACCTCTACACAATCATGGATTAGATCAGAAAAAATTCCTAGTACTACTCTTTGGAATGTTGCAGGTGCATTACATAACCCAAAAGGAAGCACTCGGTAGGCAAAAGTTCCCCATGGACAAGTAAATGTGGTCTTATCTTGATCTTCAGGTGCTACCTAAATTTGATTATAGCCACTAAACCATCCAAAAATGAAAAGTACTTTTTACCTGCTAATGTATCTAATACCTGATCGATAAAAGGCAAAGGAAAGTGATCCTTCAAAGTTGCTTTGTTCAATTCCCCGTAATCAATGCATACCCTCCATTTACCATTCTTTTTAGGTACTATAACCAAAGGAGAAACCCATCGGCTATCTGAAATTGGATAAATGAAGTTTACATTGAGTAATTTTTGGAGCTCTTCTTTCACTATCTCCCTAAGATTTGGATTCATCCTTCTTTGAGGTTGTCTGATTGGTATACTGTTTTCCTCAATATAGATATGATGAATGCAGGTCTTAGGATCAATACCTTTCATGTCAGTATACTCCCATGCAAATGCAGTAGAATGTTTTTGCAAGATTTTGGTTAGTTCTTCGTGTTGTGACTTTTCCAAATGTTTGTCGATATTTAATGTTTTTCCTGGAAAAATCTCAATGATAGAACTACCAAACTCTTCCATAGAGTAAAGAGACATTTGTCTTGATGATAAATATTCTATGTCAGATTCCAACTGAAATTGTGTGGGGTCATATTCTAAAGATGTCTCAAAATTTTCTAATGTGTTCAGAATTTGACTATCCTCACTGATTTCAGAAATGGTGAGAACAGGTTGTATATATCCTCATCATCAACCCATTCATTGTCTCCTACTTCTGTGATTGCTTTTGCTGGAGGATACAAATTGAATTTCTTTGTCGAATTACCATTAGAAATGTACATATCCCCAGATCTACAACCAATGAAAGCATCAGCTGTGGCTAGCCAAGGTCTTCCTAAGATAAGTGGGTGCCCTCCTAGATTACTCTTGGGAGTCAAAATCATAAAATCTACTGGATATTCCCAAGAATCTAAGGAGACTGAAATATCTTCTAATACACCATCCGGTTTAATAATTGATCGATCTGCAAGTTGCAGTAAAGTAGGTGTAAAAAGAAGGTTAGGAAGTTTTAGCTGGTCCATAGTCTGTCTACTCATAATGTTGATAGCAGCCCCTAAGTCAATCAATGTGTTTGGAATTTCTATCCCATTTATATGTATCTTGACAATTGGACTTCCTGGATCTACATACTTCTGCATGGTAATTTTTCCCATCATGATATCTGCAATTTTTCCTACCAGGTGGATTCTTCTTGTGTCTTTTAGTTTCCTTCCTGGTCTTTTGAAACTCAACTCCTTTATTGTTTTTGCTAGAATAGGAATCTCTCGAATGGCTTGTAGCAAAGGAATCTTGATACAAACATTCTTTAATTCATCTAGAAAATCATAGTTAGGCAACAAGATTTGTTTTTCCACCCCTTTATCAATTTGTAATCTTTCAGGTAAAGGAGGTGTGGATGAAGATGCAGGTTGCTCAACTATAGGAGTTGTGGGTGTTAACTTTTCTTTCTCTTTTTGAATGTTTGAGTTTTGAAGAGATGTTTCCTCAGAATCCTTATTGGTTTTAAGAGAGTCCTCCTCAGAGGTATCTTGCTCTTGGACATCTATAGAAGGGTTTTCTAAAACTCTACCAGATCTTAGTTGTACATCATTGAGAGGAACAATCATATAGGTAGGAAATTGTTGTCCTTCTATCATGTAAGTATTCTGAGGATTTTTATTGTTAGGATTTAGCAATGGCTGAGCTGGAAGTTGATTTGTCTTTTGTTGGTATGGAAGCATGAGTTGAGAATTTGGATTTTGTTGAGAAGGTTGTTGTTGTGGAAATGGAAATGAAATTTGTGGATTTGGGTTTGGAAGTTGTGGAGCTTGTTGATTTTGAAAAGATGGAGGATATTGATAAAATTGAACAAATCTCCCATAAGGATTTTGCATCCCTTGTACCCATGGTTGATATGGATTTTGATGTTGGGGCCAAGGTTGTTGCCAAGGATTCCAATTTGGTGGGGTTTGAAGATTCATAGGGTTTTTAAACCCTTGAGTTTGTTGTCCCTGCCAAGGTCTTCTTGCAACAAAACAGAGAGATTCTACTGAATTTGGGTCTTCTTGAAAGACAGCTTTGAGTCCAGGAATTGAAGGACAATCCTTGATCTCATGATTCTCTGAGCAAATCATACATGTTTCTACAACTTTTGCATTCAAGGGACATTCCCTTAAAGCATGTTTCTTCCTACATTTCGGACAAAAGATGGCTAAAGCATCTGTTTCTGCTTTCTGCTTGTTTTGGATTTTAAGGGTGTCTAGTTGTTCACTAAGGCTCCCTAAGATATCAGTTTTGAACTCATCAAGCATATTACCAATCTCTACCCTACTTACTGATCCAGTTGTAGATTTGTTAGCCCTAATAAGAGAAGGATCCCTAGGCCCTTTTCCTGTTTTAGATTTTCCTCTTGAGAGATGGACACATAGTTCTGTTATGTCACGAAGTGGAAGTTGAGAAATATCTCCTTTTCCCATCATGTTTAAAATATCTATCCATTCATCTCTAATGGCTTTTAATATGAGGGCTTTCAAATTTTCTTCATCTAAATTTCTCATCTTTGCTCTTTTTAAGTTGTATTGAAATCTTTCAAGTAAATCTTCCAAATTTTCATCTTCTTTTTGCACCATTTTGAATACCTCATCCTTGTGATTGGTGGGCATACAATAATCCAAGTATCTATCCAAAAATGTTTGTTTCATGTCATTCCAAGTCCTAATATATTGGGTGGCTAATCCCATGAACCATTTCAAAGTGGCTCCCTTCAATGTTGTAGGAAACAGTTTGAGTTTTTGAGAGTCTTCCATATAGTCATAGGTTCGGCACACGACTTCAAACTCAAACAGAAATGTTTCAGGATCCTCACTTCGAAATCCATAAAAGTTAGGGAGGACAGATGGTGATATTTTTTTCATCGTTGTATGAGTTTCCTCATCAACTATAGGGAATCCAAACAAGTTGTCTCCTTCCCCATTTCTTCCATTATTACCTTCACCATTGTTGTCTCCATTTTTTCCTCCTCCTCTACCTCTACCTCTACCTCCAAATCCATCTATTATTTCCTCTGCCATGATAGTTTCTTTAGAGTCCTCAAAGTCCTCTGGTTCTTCTATCAAGGGAGGATGAGAGGGAGTCTTTTACTTTTATTCTTCAGGTGATTCTACTTCTTTGATTACAATATACTCTCATGTAGAAGTAAAGAAAGGATCCTTTTCTAAATGAGATTTAGTAGGTGGTATAGGAGAATCCTCTAATTCAGCTGCTCCTTGAATTCCAAGAGTCTTAAGGCTAGGGGTAGATGGTGGTGAATCTTGTCTATGCCTTGAAGAAGATGGAGTTGTAAAAATCAAACTCTTGGCTCTAGCTATAAACCTTCCCCTAGAATCTCTTGCTCTATGCATGTCATTTTTATTATTTTTTTAAGTTGGGCTAATAATTCTCTTTTTGATCTTCCAGGTCACACTAGGTGCAAGAAGAGAGAATACTTAAGAAATTATCGAACCAATAACTCTCTTTTCTGATCCTCCAGATCACACTAAGTGCAATAGGAGAGCATACTTCAAGAAGTTATCAAGTTTTCCCTTCTTTTTATTGTTTTTTTTTTTTTTTTAAGAAATTGGCTACCTAGTTACACTTCCCCGGCAATGGCACCAAAATGTTTGGTCAATTTAGTGTGTCCTAAATTGCTACATTAATTTTTCAATCCGGGATTCGTAAGCTGACGAAGTGTGGCGCACTATATGTGCAAGATAACCTATCTCTTACTTTTTGTCGTTTTTGGTTTTTTTTCTTTTTATCTTGATTGGTTTCCTAATGTGAGATGGAAATTCTAAAAGACAAGTATGGTTATTATTGTTCAAGGCAATGATGTCCTTTATAATAATTTACCAAACTTCAAACTTCAAAAGGATTTTGAAACATACAATGAGAAAATTAGTTCCTAAAAGGAAATGAAAATGTGCCACTATTCTAATTAAACAAACAGTGAACTATTGATCAGGAAAACCATTACCCTTGCTGCTGTCTAAACACAAAAGAAACTGTATTCAAAGAAAATATTGCAAGTAAAATAAAACTAAAATCAAATTACATCAACTCATATTTTGACCCCTCACCATTAGTCTTGCTATGGCTTTCAGAGGTAATCATAAACAACTTGAGAAATCTGATATCTAATTTGCAGAAAAATAAACTAATATCAAATTACACACTCATACTTCAATCCCTCACCATTAGTCTCGCTATGGCTTTCGGAGGTAATTGATAATGACATGAGCAATTTAATATCTATCTTGCAGAAAAGTAAACTAATATCAAACTATACACTCATACTTCAATCCCTCACCATTAGTCTCGCTATGGCTTTCGGAGGTAACTGAAAATGACATGAAAAATTTAATATCTAACTTGCAGAAAAGTAAACTAATATCAAAATACACACTCATACTTCAATCCCTCACCATTAGTCTCACTATGGCTTTCGGAGGTAACTGAAAATGACATGAGAAATTTAATATCTAATCTAACTACTAAAGAAAATGTGCAAGACTGAAATAAACAAAACAGTGCTGGAATTAAAAAAAAACTAAGAAAAAGAACTCAGCAGAAGGACAATATTGATTCCATGCCATTAGTCATTATAAAAAGATGTGCAAATGCCCGGGATGCCTATTGTAATCTGGAACAAAAACACTGATCAGTTAACAACAACATAAAACATAAAAGATTATGGACAAAAATGAAACGTAAATACCATGAAAGATGTAATATATATACATGTGAATGACTATGGCATAATGAACTTAAAGAAATGAGGCATGAAACTATACAGTAATACACAAAACCTCAGTGTGTGCAGGGGCCCTCTGCACAAACCTCGGGCAACAGCTTTCAAATACGAATTACGCTTATGAACAGAGTCTTCTCATATATTAAAATGCGGTCATAACAAAGAAATAATGTCATAGCACAATGGCGACGCAATTACATTACAGAGCTAGCTATTATGCGTATGAGAACACATTATTTATAACAGAGGGTGATATAACTAATTCCCTAAAGTCTACGCTGATAGAAGACACGTGAACCATCACGTCCAGAGATCTAGCATTATGGCCGCCGTGAGGATTAAATCTATGGAGAGTCGCTGTTGGATTCGGCTTATGGAGCCATTTACAGGTGTTGATATGTCTCCCGTGATTTAGAAACGGTCACGCAAATCTTCACGTGATGAGAAACAGAGTTCTGTCACCGTGGGACTCTTCGGTTGACCACCACTTGGCCACCTCTGACCACAGCCTTCTTAGGTGAATTCGACTGAGCCAATAGGACACGATCCATGTCCACGTCATTTCTAACTTGCCCATGTGGCTTGATTTGCCTGAAGACACCTGCAATATAGACATTAACAAAATGGCTGCGGAAAGTTGCAGCAGCTGAGGAAAGTGGCAAGATTCCGCAGCTAAATGAGAAAAAATCTAAATCAAACAGCAGACACAAAACATAGTTAAAAAACCATTTTAGATGCTCTTTTACAATTAATATGCAATGATATTGATGACTTAGAAGGTCCAGGTGAATGAAAAAGGTCTAGAAAGGTGTATAAGAAGATGCAGATTTGAGACTCAACAGATTTAAAACTCTTTAATCCTTCACTGATACTCTTTGCCACTCATGTGACTGTCTCTGTTTGTGAATTTGCAATTTTAATGGCGCTGGAGGTTTTTACAGAGTTAAACATTGGTTCTTTAATGGAATGTTTCCTTCAAAAACCTTCCCAGGCATTTACTCTGCAATCTTTGGCTCGGAAAATGGCCTTCTCTGCTCTGTGTCACTATGACAGTGACTGTGTAGAAAAGAACGGCTTTCACCATCTGTAACCCTGCACAAAGACATAAACATGTTAAGAAATCCAAGCGGGAGTGGAGGTGGATGCTGTGGAGGGATGAGGAGATGGCAGCGCATCAGTGGAAACAGTGGCTGCAGTGGAGAAAGCGGTGGACATTGTTGTACAATGGTGGGGGAAAAGTCTGATGAAGGTCTGATGGAGGAATGGTCGTGGACCGTTCGATCAGATCTGGTGGTAGTGATCGACGGCGGTGATTAACTGATGGAATGGCCTTAGAGGGTCATATGGAATGAATAAAATTTTAAATGTAAAACATTAAAAGTTACACTTTGGCGAAATACAAAGGAAATGTATGAAAATGCAGTGAAATCGGGCTTTAAATGGTGGGACCGGCATGAGCGGAGGGAGATTGAATATGGACCGTTAGATCTCGAGAGGAGATCAACGGTTGAGATGCCACGATGGAGTCCTTTGCAGGCCCGATGAAAATGATGTGAACAAAGACGTGATGGAATGAGGGTCGTTGATCTGTACAGATCAATGGTCAGGATCTTTAGATGGGCTTTCGGGAACAAAAGTGGAGAAGTGGTTTTTAGAAGAAAAACCACTGTTTTCGCGCAGCGAAAGCTTGGTTTGGAGATTTGCCCAAAGTAACGCGATATAGCTCGCTGCCCAACACGTGGTGAAATAAAACCACCCATATCGCATGATTTAAAACTATTAAAACTCGGATGAAGAAAAAATGTGATGTGTATGTTGCCCGTTGGATGTGGGGCGATGAGATCTGACGGTGGGAGGTGGAGCGCGATATGGGAATGTGCACGGTCGGTAAGGTGGGGACAGGTCAATGGTGGTTTGAACATGAGCCGTCCGATCAGCAGAATGAACGGCTAAGATCTGAAGAGGGAAAGCGAAATCGGAGTGGATGGTTAATGGGGGGGAGGAATCCTGACATTTAGATCAAATAGGATGGACGAGTGCAATCTAATCGCACCGGAGGATGGCAGGGCCAAAACTTTGATGGTATGACATTGCGATTACATATGGATCGTTGGATCGACAGAAGATCGACGATTGCGATTGGATCGGGGATGGCCAATCGGGGAATACGGGGGTGGAGTGAGATCAAATCCTCACTGTTAGTTCTTGTGGATTCAACGGCCAGGATCCAATCGGGAGTCGTCCAATCGGGGAAATGAAAGTGGCACCTTTAGAAAATTGTGATTGGCGATTGGGGCGGTGATGCGATGGTCGTTGGATCTGGAAAGGGATCAACCGAGGATATTGCAGCGGAGGGTAACAATGGAATGTTATGGGCGCGTGGTGAGATTTGCGCGGACTGTCAGATCTTTACAGATTGACGGTGGGTATTGCACCCGCAGGCCACTAGAACAAACAAAATCTCGCATTGGAAGTTTTCAAATAACAAAGAAACGCACATCGCAACAAATTTCCGATTGCGATGGGGCGGTGAATGCGATTAGCACTAGCTGTTGGATCGTTTATGGAGATCAACGGCTAAGATCAAGCCCGCGGTAGATAGACCGAATAACTATCGCATCAGAACTTTTCTATTAACAAAGGAAAAAGTGCTCCCGACCAACCTTCCGATGCAATAAGTGCTCAAGAGCTTAGCGCCTAGTCTTGGCATTGGGTTTCATGGAGAGGAAGTGGTTAGGGGCTTATCCAAAAGGGGCTTAGGCCTATTATATGATAAAGTGGGTTTTTAGGCCTTAAAACAACATTTTTCAAGGCTAAAAAGAGGTTTCGGTAGGGGGAAAGAGGGGTTTTAAAATCAAATGAAGAGGTTCCAATGAGCTTTAAAGGGTAATTTGATGGTTTAGAATACTTAGGAAGGAGTTTTGGGGGTTTTAGGGGGAGTTTTGAGAAGGGGGAAAAGGGGTTAAAAAGGGGAATTTTGCAGGGGTAAATAGGAAGCAGATGAAGGCTTTCTGAGCACAATTTTTCACAAGCAGTGAGGCTTTTTGGATGGAAACAGCAGTGAAGATCTTATCCAAGGTGAAGGACACACAGAGGCTTCAATAATGAGATATTTTTAGAGGAAATGTGTCTCTTGAAGGCTCAGCAAATCATTTAGCCACCTATTTTCTTGACAAACATTTATAGGTGGCTATCACATTGTTAGGTAAACTTGACTCGGGATAAAGTCAATGTTGACTAGGGTAAATAGTAGTGGTTTTGGGGCACATGGTATTGTGCACCCATGGTTTTCAGCACATGGTATTGCATGTAATGGAGCCTATAAAAGGCTGGGAATACTTCATTGTAAGGTAGGCCTGGAGGTGAGTGGTGAAGGCTCACTTGGCCGGATTGGCAAGGGTTTTGGCCAATGTTTAATGAAATTTCATTGGTTGGGTTTTTCCCCGGAGTTTGGGGTTTTCCCGGTAAAATATTTGTGTTAATGTTTATGATTTGTTGCTGGTTCTTTTTCATTTTTATTATTCCTCTCAGTAAATTTATTATTTCTCCAGTAAATTCTTAACAAATGGTATCAGAGCCATATTTGGCTTCAGAGGGACGCTTTTGTAGCCAAGGGTTTTATTGGCCTGTGAATGGAGAAATAAATGCACCCTTTTGCAGATCTGGCCATACAGAGCATGGTGTTTCTAGGAAATAGGAAATATCCAATTGATTGATTCCATGGGGAATTCCATGGAGGGTTTCTCAATGGATAAAGAGAACAATGGTGCTGCCAGCTCAGATCTGGCTACTAGCAGTGATAAGAAGTTGGTCCCAGAAATTCAGAGATGAGAGGATGTTTGCACGTGGATTAATTAATTGATGAACCATGTATTTGAAGAGAACTCCTAGAAGATTGGCGGTTACAGAAGTTGGTGACCTATGTAATCCGGTAGATGGGTTCTTTTTATATGGACATTGATGTCATATGTACAAAGACAACAACAATGAAACAAAAATATATATTATAATGGAGTTAATTTTACATGTAAATGGGCATACTGCTGTAAGACCTGGTATGGCATGCGTATCCCTAGGTAATCACTGGTAAAGTCTGGGTTAGACCTAGGTGATAGGGGGGATGTCAAGTTAACAATTACCCTGGGTAAAAATTTGAGGGGGGAAGAGCTAGAGTGAGCGGGGTTGTCTCATCTCGCAGGTTTGGCTGGATTTAGTCAATAATCCCCAAGTCAAGTTTAAGGGGGGAATTGTTAGGTAAACTTGACTCGGGATAAATTCAATGTTGACTAGGGTAAATAGTAGTGGTTTTGGGGCACATGGTATTGTGCACCCATGGTTTTCAGCCCATGGTATTGCATGTAATCGAGCCTATAAAAGGCTGGGAATACTTCATTGTAAGGTAGGCCTGGAGGTGAGTGGTGAAGGCTCACTTGGCCGGATTAGCAAGGGTTTTGGCCAATGTTTAATGAAATTTCATTGGTTGGGTTTTTCCCCGAAGTTTGGGGTTTTCCCGGTAAAATATTTGTGTTAATGTTTATGATTTGTTGCTGGTTCTTTTTCATGATTATTATTCCTCTCGGTAAATTTATTATTTCTCCAGTAAATTCTTAACACACATAATATAGAATATAAGAAGCTCGAGGCG
>JAXQQM020073668.1:0-24888 GCA_034641835.2 Pinus albicaulis
GTCCAATTGCAGGGGAACATCAGACCACTTTGGGATTCAAGGATCTAGCCCTCCTGAATCCAGAGAGGGATCTCTCTATGAATGAGCTTAAAGATATGATCTTTAAAACCTGGAATAGTGATATTAGGCTAGTTATGAAGAGCTTGGGTTTTGTTTTGTTTGTTTTGGTTGGTCAAAGAAATAATGAAGATGAAGGCAGTTTCAGAATGAAGGGTGAAGATGTCTGCAAGTGAAGGAATGATTTGGCGTGATAAGAAGGCAAAGACAGTTTTAATCCATTGGGCTATGGAGTTTATAGGAGGATTTTAATTGGACAACAAGTTTTCAAGCAGGACCCATGGGGCAGGTCACTCATGTCAAAGGATCTCTAAACATGATTTTATGGAATGAAACATATAGGAAATGAAGGAAACAAACAAATAGAAATGTAGTAAAACAGCCTTAGATCAAGTAAGTACTTTTAAACTATCTTTCTCCAGCATGTACTTGAAAGAAAGACATAAGAGTATTCTGAGATCAGGTTAGTACCTTTAAACTAGCCTGATTGGAAATACTTTTAGTTAGAAAACATTATAAAAACCATTGAAAAAAAGAACTTAAGATTAGGTAAGTGCTTTTAAACTACCTTGCTTTCAACATATTCAATAAGAAACACACGTAACTTGGATGCAAAAGATTCAGATCAAATAGTGTTGAATAACTTGTACAATATATCTCGAGAGCTTAAAAACATCCGTTTTGGATCAATCTGGATCAGGCAATTCTTTTTGAAACTAACTGCATTAGTATGTCTTCAAGAAACGTTGCAATGGAAGAAAGACATAGACAATGAAGCTTTAGGTAAAATTAGATGGGCGCGGTGATCATCTATCTTTAGCAACTCAGGAGAATGTGGACGGGCCAGAAACATTAAGTAAATAACCAATTGACGGTCGAGGACACGTCTCGATGACATATCGTGGGATCCCATCGTCGGAGGCTTGGTGGGTGTTCTGACAGATTCTGATCGTAGGCACGGTCGGTGTCTACACAACTTCAAACTTCTCATGTGGGCTTGTATGCTTGTCTTTATGTTTTAAACGAGGACATCGGTGGCTTAGAATAACTATTTTGGCCAAGACAAATGTCTGGGAACCAACGGTTTCATCGCCTAAAGTATTTATAGAAGAATGAGGAGAAAAAGATCTGAGGAAAAGACCTCTTAGGACAATTAATACGGTTCAAGACTTCTGTTTTACATTTAGGGGCTGGAAAGTGTCTGGGTGGACTCACATGTTAATGTTCACAATTAATATCAAAGCTCGGTGGGAGCTTTATTTGACTTTGAGACTTTGTGTGTTGTGTGGAGTAACTTCTGCAGATTTTTATGCATTTACTTCCTGGCAGAAGTAACTCCCTGGCTGCGCTGAGGCGAATATCTGATTTTCTTCAATAACTTCGGCCTCTGTTTTGAAAGGTTTGAGGTAACAGGTGGCTCTGTGGTAGCTGAGGAATCAATTTACCTCAAATGTGGCGGTGGAGGCTTTTTGTCTGATAAAACACTTTAGGTTTTCTTTAAACTGTGTTTTGAGTTGGGGATTAGGCTTTTGATAACCGTCTTAGCCATAATCCCCATAAAACGATCTTCAATCTTCATTCTGATGTGCTCTGTCTTCAAACTTATACTCTTTAACTGTTTTTGAATAAAACAATGTCTTGTTGATGTGCAGGGCCGCAAAGGCCATTTTACATGCTATCAACGCTCATGAAACATTGATAAATCATTTGAATTTAACCGTGTGAATGGTTCTCTGTAATAGCTCAAAGGCACAGGAAACGTCTTTCCCAACCCTGGGCTCTCCTTCGTTATACAATGGAAAACCATTGAAACACCTGCAAAACAAAAAAACAGTTAAGAAATCCTGCGTTTTTAGGTTTTAACTGCTTCAAAGGGTGGGAGAGGAGTGTGGCCGTCGGATCTTGGAGCGGGGGCGCAGATCAACGTCGGAGATGCGGCGAATGGATGTAATGGACAAAAACCTTTATAAACAATGAAAATTTCATTTTTCAACTTTACAAATGGAAACGGCGTATTTTATATGAATGGCGGGCGTATCGTACAGTGGGCCCGGTGGGACTGATCGCAAATCGCAAAAGTTGAAAATGCGATGGCGGATTATGCGACGGAGAGAAAATGCGATATTGCGATATGCGATGGGCGGAAACTGCAATTGGAGCAGTCGCATCGCAAATATTTGTGATGGATCAAACCTCTCAAACAATGAAAAATGCGATATGCGATATGCAATGTTTGTGATTTTCACGGTCGCATCGCAAATATTTGCGATGTGATTAGATCGGATCGCAAATATTTGCGATGAATCAACCTTTCAAATAATGAAAAATGTGATATGCGATATGCGATGTTTACGATTTGCGATCGGGTGGAACGATCGCATCGCAAGTTTTTGCGATGGGTTATTTAAACAAACCGCGAAAAATGCGATATTGCGATATTGCGATTTGCGCTGAGCGCCAAAAGGGTTTAGAACTCGGTTCCAGGGTACGGGTATATGGATGAAAAGGGTTAGGGGCTTAAGCTTGAGGGGGCTTAAGTCCAATACATAAAAACATGTATTTTCATGGTTTTTTAAGGGTTTTTTGAAGGAAATGAAGGTTTCGGTAAGGTTAAAAAGTGGGTTTTTAACCTTATAAAAGGGATTTTAATGAAATGGAAAAGGAGAAACATGAAATTGTGGGTTTTTCATGGGAAATGGAGAATAGAAAATGAGGTTAGTGAGGGAGAAAAGGAAGGGGACCAAGGGGTTCTGCAGCAGTATTTAACTTGGGATTTTCGAAGGATTTCAGAGGCTTTTAGGATGTAAACAGCAATAAGGGATATGGATAGAGGCATGAGGCCTTAGAGAGACTTCAAGAGCCAACCATTTTTAGTGATAAAATTTGTTCCTTGGAGGCTCCAAAAAATTTTAGCCACCTTTTGGTATAACAAAATATTATAGGTGGCTAACAGTGGCTCCACTTGGGGATGGTGCCTTCTTGAAGGCATCAAGAACTTCAGACTTGCATTCTCTAGGAGGCTGATTAGTTGCCTCATCTAGTGTTCTCTGGGAGGCTGACCTGTGCCTGATCCATTGGGCTGCCCTTCTTTTGCTGGATGATCTTGCTTTTCTCTGAAAAATAGCATCAGCTATGAAAGAATACTATACTTCATCAATACAACTTTCTACCTACCCAATCCTACTGATCTAACATTTTTTCTTCATTAGAGTGCACTTGGATTGGAAAACTCTCTTACAACATTTTATTCTTTTTGAAATCATAAAAGCTAATCTAACTCAACTCCTTATTTCTCCCTGAACTCAGATTGAATATTTGAGCTCAGATGTTTCTCTACCTAATCTACTGTCTGTTGGGATTAAACTCTCCAACAGACTTTCATTCTCTAGATTCTATAACATAAATTTAAAAACAGTCAAGTCAAGGTTAAGCTGTTTTGACTTGCCGTGATCTATGGCATAAAAACAAGTTGCCCATAGATTATTATTTGCAGAAAATTAAAATCAAAATGGAAGGCTTAAGATCTGAAAGTCTCTCATCATGGCCTTCTCTTTTCTTCATAGCTCTGTTTTTAATTTTGTTTGAGCTGTCTCTTCCTTGTTTTCTGATTCAGATTTTAAGCTGATTTGAACTAGATCTTGATATTTCTTTGACTCAGAATTTAACATAGATTTGAGTCATCTCATTTGGAAACTTTGGTTCAGATTTTGAGTTTGTTTGAACCCCCAATTTCTATCCTAATCTATCTACTGATAAGCCAAGATTAAATAGTTTGGAAAATCAAATTCTCTATCCTATCAGCAGAAAAATTTAAAGCTACTTAGTCAAGATTAAACATTCTGACTAACTAGAAGTGTGTTTTTGAGGAGTGGTATTTGAGCTTGCACACTTTCAGATTTATTTCTCTTTTTGGCATGGGGCTTTTCCTTTCTTGTTTTGTCAACCTGCCCTCTTTTCATTCTTTCTTTGTTTTTGTATTTCTTGATTTTTTATAACTTTGAATGCAATGGTGGATGGAATATTCATAATGGAAAAAGGAAAGAAAAAAAAAAAACTTTCAGCAAAAGGTCCAGGATCAAGAGAAGTAATGTTTAAGCATCCTGCCATTGACAGGACCCCCAAATAGATCTGTGCCATCTAACTCTTGTAGAAAAAAGGAATTAGGACCAATGGTGGACTGGATGATGTAAGTACCTTTCCACAAATTGTCAAATTTACCATGTTTACCCTTATCCTCTCTTTTGGAATCCCATTTGAGTACCTTATCTCCAATGTTGAAAACACAAGCCTTTGTTCTTTTGTCAAACAACTTCTTTATATTTTCTTGCACCTTCTGAGCCCTATTGTAAACCTCTTCCCTTGTCTGCTGGAGATGTATTGTCTGATTGATCCTCCTAATCATGTTGTCCTCTTCTGACTGTATTTCTTGTATCAATTTTATTACTGGTGCACCTAGACTGGTAGGAAACACTGCATCAGCTCCATAAACAAGCTGGTAAGGGGAAATTCCAATGGAATTTTTTGTGGTCAATCTGTCTGCCCATAGAGCATGCACCAACTTGTTATGCCATGATTTTTTGTTCTCATTAAGCAGATTCTTGATGATGGTCACCAAATTTTCATTTGATGATTCCGCTAGCCCATTACCTTGAGGGTAGTAAGCAGTAGAATGACCAAGTGTAATCTGATACCTGTGACAAAACTCAATCATTTTTTTAGAAAAAAAAGCAGCAGCATTATCAGTAATAATCTTTCTAGGGCATATGAATCTAGACAAGATATGGTCTTCAAGGAATTTTATAATGACAGAATCTATGGCATTCCTAGAAGGGATGGCTTCAATCCATTTTGTGAAGTAGTCAGTGACTGTGAGAATCCATTTGTGTTGTGAAAATTAAGTAGGATGGATTTCCCCTATAAAATCTAGGCCCCGCTGTTGAAAAGGAGCTTCAACAGTGATAGGTTGTAATGGTAAAGGAAGAAGTTTTCTTTTGCCTTCAAAAATTTGGCTTTTGTGACAGGCAACTATCGTTTTATGTACATCCTGAAAAAGGGTGGGCCAGTAATAGCCAACTCTAAGGATTTTATTAACTGTGGTTTTCCAGTAAAGATGGCCTTCACACTCTCCTTCATGGAATTCATATTTGATCCTTTCTGCATCAACTTCAGGCAAACATTTAAGCAATAAACCATCAACATTTTTCCAATATAAACATTCATTTAAAACGCAATAGTTCCTAGCTTTCAACTTTAAAAACCTTGTCGTTGTTTTTGATAAACCAGGAGGAGCATTAAGATTTGCAAGCACATACAAGATATCAGTGTACCAAGGTGAGTTTTGAAACTGCTCTTCAACAGTGGGGGTAGGTAATTCTTCCTGTTCATCCAAGGCATCTACCATGTTAATGTCAAGGGCTTGTAGATTAGATTCCGCCATTAATTGAGCTAAGCCCTGACCTTTAATGAGTTTGGTTGGTTTGATTTCCAAATCATACTCTAATATAGCAGCAATCCATTTTCCTCTCTTTCCATCTGGGTCTTGTGACAAGATATCTTTTACCACTATATTAGGTACATAGGAAATGATGTGGGAATGTAAAATATACACCCTGAAGTCTTTCAAGGCCTTTACCAAAGCATAGGCCTGTTTTTCCATTATGTTATATTTCAAGGGTGCATCCCTTAAAGCCTTGCTGAAAAAAGCAATGGGTTGTTCCTGTCCTTCTGGGTTTTTCTGCAGCAGGACTGCTGCCACAGTATGCTCAGAGGCGAAGGAAAAAATGATGAACTCTTTTGAAAAATATGGGCTGATTAGGACTGGTGCCCGAGTGAGTGCATGTTTCACTAATTCGAAGGATTGTTTGGCTTCCATAGTCCACTTCACTCCTACCTCCTTTTTGAGCATATTAGTCATGTTTCTAAGGAGCTCTGCTAAGTTGGGAGTAAACCTCCTCAAGAAGTTAATCTTCCCAATAAAAGACTGCAATTCCTTTATGTTCCTTGGTTGGCTAATCTATAGTATTCCCTCAACTCTATTTGGATCTATTTTAATCCCTTCCTCTGATATGATATGGCCAAGGAGTTTACCTTCCTGAAGGCCAAACACTGTCTTTTTGGGATTTAAAGATAACCCAAATCTTCTGCACTTTTCAAGGACTTTTCTTAAATGTTTCAGGTGCTCTTCGTCAGATTTAGAATAAACTGTTATGTCATTAAGGTAAATTACAATGAAGTGCCCTATCTCCTCCAAAAATGCAATGTCCATGGCCCTTTGGAAAGTGGCCCCAGCATTCATTAATCCAAAAGGCATTTTCACATACATGAAAGTGCCCCAAGGAGTGGTGAAAGTTGTCCTGAGTTGGTCTTCTGGGAGTACTAAAACCTGGTTATACCCTGAAAAACCATCTAACAGAGAAATCCTCTTTGAACCGACTACCCTTTGTAGAATGTGTTCCATTTTGGGTAAAGGGTAATTGTCTTTTAGGGAGGCTATGTTAAGGTTTCTGAAATCAATGCACAATCTGATTTCTCCTGTCTTTTTCCTCACAGCTACGAGGTTAGAAACCTAGTCTGAAAACCTCACAGGCACAATAATTCCTGCCTCATACATTTTCTTGATTTCCTTTTCTACCAGAGGCAGTTTTATTGGATTAATCCTACGTAGTTTTTACTTAAAAGGTTTTTGGTTTTCTTTCAAAGGGATCTTGTGCTGGATGATTTCTGTATCGTAGGCTTTCAAGTCTTCATAACTCCAGGAAAACACATCGACAAACTCTTTAAATAGGTCAACGTATTTCCTTTTCATGTCTGGTGGCAAGGGACTATCTAATTTAATCATTTTAGGCTGATCCTCGGTGCCTATGTTGCATTCTTCAACCTCAGACTCTGTGTATTCTACGGTGGGCTTCTTTGCTACATCGTTAAAATCAAAACAGTCTTCTAACGGTGCTAGCCCCCTAGGTATGTTCTTGTCTTTCGATGACAATACCTCAATGTCTTCGTTTTCTGTGTCCTTGTGCTCTTCAGTATGAGTTTCAATTTTTTCATTTAACATGTTGATTTCCATGGGACCGGATGGTCTTTTTACTTTAGGGGACTTTTCGTGTAGGTAGTTCTCATCAGATTTAGAATCCGAACCAGATGACTCAAATTCGTTTCTTCCCAATAGGAAATCCTCTATCTATTTGTCACCCTCGAAGACCCGCCAATATTTTTCATTATCTGGCACAGCTGGTCTAAACTTAATTTGAGTTGTACAGTCTTTGGTTTCGCATGGCATTAAGCATGTTCTAGCCGCAAAAGCTAAATTGTGGGCAGCAATATTTATTTTCCTTGGAACAAAAAACAACTTGGACTCCTCAAAAGTTTTTAAAAGGTCCATGGCATTATTTCAGTAAGCTCTAAGTCTGGGATGATTTGCATTGTATTCCCCATTGACTTGCTTAATGACTAGTTCTGAATCCCCATACACATTAATTCTTGTGGCTCCTAACTTTTTTAATAGATACAAGCCTAAGAGAAGGGATTCATATTCTGCTATGTTATTGGAACACTGAAAGTTTAATTTGCATGAAATGCATTCAGTGTGGTTGTTTTCAGTGTTGGTAATCCAGACACCTGCACCAACATTTCTCTTAGTGCATGACCCATCAAAATACATAGTCCACAGAGGACTATTTCTGGTTTCGCCTTGGTTATTTTCTTCAGACGCATTAGACTATTTTGACATTTATGAGTCGTGTTTCTCTTCCTCGCTATCAACAATTAATCCTTTTGAAATGACTTGTTCACTAGGTGTTTCATCATTATGTTTTATCCTGAAATTCAAAACATGTTGTGCTGGGTCTCGTTCCTCAGGATTGTCATGGAGCTGAACGTGAGGGGCAGTCTGTTGTTTGCCATCTTGGCTTTGTTCACTCTGGTCCATTGTTACAACATGCTGTTCCGAAATTTCTCTCTCGTTTTCTTCCATGTCTAGAACTGCATTTATTTCTAGATTTGGGGTTTCTAACTGTTTATCAAAGTCACTGCGTTTTGGTTTTGACTGTTTTGTGGATTTTTTATTATAGAAGATAAATGAATCCAGGTCAATATGAACAGAATAAATGGGGGAATTTTCAGACTTTTCTAGGCTACTGACCATGAATTTCATGTGTGACTCTCTGTACAGTCTTCTGAGCTGGCCAAAAGCAGGGATAGTGGAAAATGTCCCATCCATATGTATGGAGCCCTGCAGTTTGGCACCCCATGATCTTGACAACAACATGCCATACTTAGGAGGCATATCAGCCACCACAACATCCATCACCATGCACTTGGCTGGGACTTGGGTCAAATTTACACAAAGGTCTTTGATCAGGCCAAGGCACTTCACTTTGCTAGAATCAAAAGAATATAAATCCTTGTAAGGTCTAGTTATCTCTAGTCCTAGCCTTTCCATGATCACCTTTGGCATAACGTTGCATGAGGCTCCAGATTCGTGCATAGCATTATGCAGGATCTTTTCATGAATATTTAAACTCACATAAAAGGGAGGAACAGGTCCTTCTTGGTATCTACCTTCAATATTGGGACCAAAAATGAGCTCTGGCTGGTCATCATTAAGATTGACTGTGTCATTATTATCCTCAATTTTTAAAGCCTTCAAAATTTGTGTTCTATATACATTTTGGGCAGCTAGCTCAGTCAGGGGAACAAAGATTCTGCTTTTTGAAATTTCTTGCTCTAGGCTGAAAAGAATCTGGTTCTTTGATGAACTTGTCTCAACCTGGTTAGCTGTCCCTTTATCAACTATATCAGCTTGCTGATGTGTCCTATTTACAATTGAAACAATTGTTTTCAGAGGAGTACTAGCTAAAGTGTTAGTACTACTGATGTCTGCACTCTGTTTTTCTTTGTTTTGAGTACCTTTCTCTTTACCTTTACTAGAATCAATAGCCACGACTTTATCTTTTTGTTTGACGGTTTTCGGCTTGGTTGTAGCGATGTTTTGAGAAGATTTGTCAGAGGTTTTAGTGTTGGGGGGCTTGTTGATTAGTCTTGCTTCTAAGGTCATATTCCCTTTGATTTTCTATGATGACATTTTCCATGTCTTGATAATGATTTTCATCATCGTCTCTTTTGTCATCATACGGTGTATATAGACCTTGTTTTTTATCATAATGAATCTCAAAATCATCATCATCGACCTCAAGAATGTTGATAGCACCTTCCTCTGTTATTTCGTCTGTTTCCTCAACCTCACTTATATAGTTCTGATGAAAGGGAGGAGTGATCTGTTGATCATATTCCCTAGGTATGTTTGGAGGTTGGTTCCTTCTAACATTCTGGTTTTGGTTTTGGTTTCTGTTTTGAGGAGTAGTTTGGTTTTGACTTGCTTGTGCTCTTTTAATTATGCTCATCTCTTTCATCATCTCTTCCATCATCCTTTCCATCTTTGAGTTGGAAGTAGAAGGTGTGGACTCCTCTCTAAAAGATACCCTCTTTTCAGCTTTCATCCTTGCTCTCTTCTCCATCAGATTGACTTCCACAGAGAGAGCACCTCTTTGCATATCTTCAAGGGTTGCAAAATCTCTTTCTCTGAGTGAATAGGTCATGTCAGCATCAAACCCTTCAGGAAACTTGTTTACAACTGAGCCCTGTGGAGGTTTTAGTTCAGGAGAAAGTGCATTATACACACTGTTAAATCTGGTACAATAAGCCTGTACACTTTCCCCTGGGTTCCTATGGAGATTGTTATAGTCAGCAAGAACTTGGAGATGATTCTTCTTTACTTCCCATTTGTTTAAGAAAGTTTGATGGAAGGCTTGGAGATCATTAATGCTATGGGGGGCTAAGCTTTTGAACCATTTTCTTACTTCTCCCCCTAAGCTTTGAGAAAATAATCCGAGTTCGACAGAATCATCATCAATTTTGTTTCTGTCAAAGTAATCATTCATCTTATCCACATGTTGTGATGCAGTTGTAGCATTGCTAGCATCATATAATGGAATTTTGGACTGATGGTCTTGTGGAAGATTGACTAGTGGTGCAGGAAGAACTAGGGCAGCATACCATGTTGCCATGATATGTGGTGGAGGTGGATTTATAAGAGATGGATTAACCAAAGGGAAAGTGAGCTAAGGTGGAGTGGTTTGGGCAGTGGATGAAGGGTGAGCAGAAGTGGATGGAGCAACAGTAGATTGCTGAGATGATCTTGGATAAGAGACACCTAAGTTGTGAAGGAAATGTAAATCAGGAGGTGTTGTTTCTCTATCACCAGGATGTTCATACAGCACGAGACGAAAAGTGAAGACTCGAGTCTAACAGCAATATGTCAATGCGTGTTACAGTTCTAAATGGATTTACTAAGTTATCTTGTGATTGTTGTAGAGCTGAAAGATTTTCAGGAACTGATTTAGCTCTTAAGGGTGACCTGAAAATAGTTGATAATTTAATCTTAGGAAACTTCCTAAGGATACTTTCTGGGTTATCAACTACTTCAGGTGGATCAGGGTCAGGATAGGCTCTAGTATGAATTTTTCTAGGAGCCACTATTCCTTGTTTTTCATATCCGAATAAACAAGAAAAGTCCAACCAGATATGACAATCTTTGAGAGGTTAACTAATCTGTTTACACAAATCCTAATCCTACAATCCTCTAACTGAGTTTGAATGATATTATAATGATGTGGGTTCTTCCCAGTGGAGTCTTAAGGTATGCTGAGGATTGTGGAGTCGCCAAGTGGAAGTTTTTAGCTCCTAAGGAGGTAAAAGGTTTTATGGTCCACCACCATGTTTATTGAATACCAATCTGAAATATTTTTAAGGTTTTTCTGAGTTATTTTTTAATTGTGTGGTTTTTAAGAATATCCTAACTTTGCTTCAAAACTTAGCTACCATTGTGATACAAAGATAGTCTACTCTTATGGCTAAGCTAGCTGATTTTTTAGGGTTAGATGAAGACCTATCATAGTCCTAGGGTTGACCTAGCTTGTCACTGATTCAAACAAGTTCCATCATGATTACCATTTCTTGGTAGTGCTTGGAAAGGCTGCTTTTTCTCTCAAATTCTTATGAAGGTTTTCGGTTTTCATTCCCCAGTGGAGTCGCCAGTATGTTAGCACCCTGTAATTAGCAAGATTGGCAAAAGTCCAATTGCAGGGGAACATCAGACCACTTTGGGATTCAAGGATCTATCCCTCCTGAATCCGGAGAGGGATCTCTCTATGAATGAGCTTAAAGATATGATCTTTAAAACCTGGAATAGTGATATTAGGCTAGTTATGAAGAGCTTGGGTTTTTTTTTGTTTGTTTTGGTTGGTCAAAGACATAATGAAGATGAAGGCAGTTTCAGAATGAAGGGTGAAGATGTCTGCAAGTGAAGGAATGATTTGGCGTGATAGGAAGGCAAAGACAGTTTTAATCCATTAGGCTATGGAGTTTATAGGAGGATTTTAATTGGACAACAATTTTTCAAGCAGGACCCATGGGGCAGGTCACTCATGTCAAAGGATCTCTAAACGTGATTTTATGGAATGAAACATATAGGAAATGAAGGAAACAAATAGATAGAAATGTAGTAAAACAACCTTAGATCAAGTAAGTACTTTTAAACTATCTTGCTCCAGCATGTACTTGAAATAAAGACATTAGAGTATTCTGAGATCAGGTCAGTACCTTTAAACTAGCCTGCTTGGAAATACTTTCAGTTAGAAAACATTATAAAAACCATTGAAAAAAAGAACTTAAGATCAGGTAAGTGCTTTTAAACTACCCTACTTTCAGCATATTCAATAAGAAACACATGTAATAGTCACAAAAAGCAATTTAGATCAGGCAAGTACTTTTGAACCAACCTGCTTCAATATACTCTAAAGGAAACACAAGAAACATCCATTTTAAGATCAATCTAGATCAGGCAAGTTCTTTGAAACTAACCTGCATTAATATACTCTTCAAAGGAAACGTTGAAATAAAGAAAACATAGACAATAAAGCTTTCAGTAAGAGTAGGGTACTGTTGAAAGTAAATCCTAACTCTATATTTGCTGCTCTTTACCAGAGAATGTGAACAGAATGAAAACATTAAGTAAAATAACAATTGATAGTAAGGAACACATCACCATTGACATAAATCAGGATCCCATAAATCAGTAGCTTGTATTTGATGTTTCAAACCAGTTACAATCAGCAAGCCTGGTGGGTCTCTACAACTTCAAACTTCTCATACCAGCTTATGTATCTTTAAGTTGTAAACAGGACATCAGTAGCTTTAGAATAACTATTACATGCATTCAAATGTCCAGAGACCAACGGTTTCTCATCTTCTACAGAAGTATTTATAGAAGAATGAGGAGAAAAGATCTGAGGAAAAGATCTCTTAGGAAAATTAATACAGGTTCAAGACTTCTCATCCTGTTGAGGGGCTCGAGGGAGAAGTGTACAGGTGGACTACTGTATTAATGTTCACAATTAATATCAAAGCTCGGTGGGAGCTTTATTTGACTTCGAGACTTTGTGTGCTGTGTGGAGTAACTTCTGCAGATTTTTATGCATTTACTTCCTGGCAGAAGTAACTCCCTGGCTGCGCTGAGGCGAATATCTGATTTTCTTCAATAACTTCGGCCTCTGTTTTGAAAGGTTTGAGGCAACAGGTGGCTCTGTGGTAGCTGAGGAATCAATTTACCTCAGATGTGGCGGTGGAGGCTTTTTTTCTGATAAAACACTTTAGGTTTTCTTTAAACTGTGTTTTGAGTTGGGGATTAGGCTTTTGATAACCGTCTTAGCCGTAATCCCCGTAAAACAATATTCAATCTTCATTCTGTTGTGCTCTATCTTCAAACTTATACTCTTTAACTGTTTTTGAATAAAACAGTGTCTTGTCGATGTGCAAGGCCGCTCAGGCCATTTTACATGCTATCAATGCTCATGAAACATTGATAAATCATTTGAATTTAACCCTGTGAATGGTTCTCTGTAATAGCTCGAAGGCACAGGAAACATCTTTCCCAACCCTCGGCTCTCCTTCGTTATACATTGGAAAACCATTGAAACACTTGCAAAACACAAAAACAGTTAAGAAATCCTGCGTTTTTAGGTTTTAACTACTTCAGAGGGTGGGAGAGGAGTGTGGCTGTCGGATCTTGGAGTGGGGGCGCAGATCAACGGCGGAGATGCGGCGGATGGATGTAATGGACAAAAACCTTTATAAACAACGAAAATGGCATTTTTCAACTTTACAAAGGGAAACAGCGTATTTTATATGAATGGCAGGAGTATCGTACGGTGGGCCCGGCGGGACTGATCGCAAATCGAAAAAGTTGAAAATACGATGGCGGATTATGCGACGGAGAGAAAATGCGATATTGCGATATGAGATGGGTGGAAACTATGATTGGAGCGATCGCATCGCAAATATTTGCGATGGATCAAACCTCTCAAACAATGAAAAATGCGATATGCGATATGCGATGTTTGTGATTTGCGTGGTCACATCGCAAATATTTGCGATGAATCAACCTTTCAAATAATGAAAAATGCGATATGTGATATGCGATGTTTGCGATTTGCGATCAGGCGGAACGATCGCATCACAAGTTTTTGTGATGGGTTATTTAAACAAACCGCGGAAAATGCGACATTGCGATATTGCGATTTGCGCCGAGCGCCAAAAGGGTTTAGAACTCGGTTCCAGGGTACGGGTATATGTATGAAAAGGGTTAGGGGCTTAAGCTCGAGGGGGCTTAAGTCCAATACATAAAAACATGTATTTTCATGGTTTTTTAAGGGTTTTTTTGAAGGAAATGAAGGTTTCAGTAAGGTTAAAAAGTGGTTTTTTAACCTTATAAAAGGGATTTTAATGAAATGGAAAAGGAGAAACATGAAATTGTGGGTTTTTCATGGGAAATGGAGAATAGAAAATGAGGTTAGTGAGGGAGAAAAGGAAGGGGACCAAGGGGTTCTACAGCAGTATTTAACTTGGTATTTTTGAAGGATTTCAGAGGCTTTTAGGATGTAAACAACAATAAGGGATCTTGACAGAGGCATGAGGCCTTAGAGAGACTTCAAGAGCCAACCATTTTTAGTGATAAAATTTGTTCCTTGGAGGCTCCAAAAAGTTTTAGCCACCTTTTGGTATAACAAAATATTATAGGTGGCTAACAGGTGCCAGCCAAGAACCACACCCTACCCAAGCAGACACCCAGCCAACCGCTGAACGTGTTGGCAGTGATGACGCTGATATGGCCAACTACATTATTGCATTTCCTGGAGCTACACATGTTAGCTCCATAGGGACCATTAATGGTATGTTGTTGGTGAATGATGAAGGTGTCCCTATAAAGCATGTACAACTCCCAGGTAAATTTTAATATTTTAACTATTTCATGTACTCTATCTAAAACATATTTATCATGATTTTTATTTTTAAATTAATGATAATATCTTTTTTTTCTGTGTATGAAACAATGAGTTATACAGGTTTTTTGAGAGCCATGCGTTGGTAATTTTTGGCCCAACCATACACACAAGGTCGAATTCCCAGAATTCCAACCTGAAAAAAGAACTTCTAGATTATCTAGAAGCCCTTTTTGGGGTTAGCACATTTGATAGAACAACGATGGCTCGAGTAGCCGGCAAATATTTGAAATATACTAGGGAAACCTATAGGACGCAATTGAAATTTAACCCTAGATAAGAGCGTCCTCTCATAGTTCCAGAGAGTGAGTTGAGAGCACTCATCCATGACGCAAAAAAGAGAAGGGCAAAGAAATAAGGAAAAATGCCAACTGCACCCGCAAGGTAAATTACAACTTTAATTCAATAGCTTAAATTTTCTCTATGTCTAAAATAAAAGTGTGTTACGTCATATCTGACTTCAATCTTTTGATGCTAGGTTTCCTGACACCTCGAAGGAAACCAAAGCTAGGATTGAAAAAAAGGTCCATCACAAGCTAGGCCAGGGCGGCTACTTGAAATTAGCCGCAAGAATTGTAATTAAGTAGCTAAAAATCTTATAATTAATTGTATCATCTTCCAACGTTTTTGTAATCCTATCAAATATGATTAAAAATACACAATCATATGTAATGTACGGTAATGACTTCAGAACAGAAACTACATAGGAAGATAAAAATATCACTTTCCATTTCGGCTATCAAGCCATAGTTGAACGTCGCAGAAGCTTGGGATAGGTCCCAAGATCTAGAATTCCTGATAAGGTAAAACATTAACCTTTCAATATGTTTGTTTTCGTCCATAAATTTAATGTCTAAAAACTTTGTTTAAATTAGGGGAGTAGCACTAGCGACGAGGCAAATAACCCAATTTTAGAGCCAGATGTAGATGCTCCTCACGTGCAACCTGATCTTTATAGTGGGGACTAGGCCCACAATGCTACTATCAGTGAGGGCCGTGACGGTAATTAAGTTTCACTTATAATTTTTTCTAATTATACCTTGATGGTTGTCCTTATAACGTTTTTTTTTTTAATGACATAGAATGTTTCCCTTGAGGATCTTACCATGAGAGAGGAAGACAGGGCAACAGTCCCAACGGCGACAACTAGTGCACCAGGTAAATAATCTCATTGCAATTTTTTTTATTAATATTACCGAAATAGTTCAATGATATTTAAAAAATGACAATTAAAATTTAATATTATCTGTTTTCGTAGGCAATGCCCCATCACTGGATGAGACCAGCCATCGTGACTACGTAACTAGGTCAGCAGTGTGGGTCGAAAGACACGAAACAGGAGCAGAGCACGATGATATTGATAATGTAATTAGGAGCTTTAGAAATATAAAGAAGAAAAAGAAAATTTGATAATGTAAAATATTGTATTATTATAAGACAAACGTTACCATACTTGGAACGTTTTTTGCTTTATATAAAAAACTCATTTATCATACTATTTTTATGTTAAGCATTAATTTCAATGTTTCCTTGCGTACTTTTTGTTGAATTGTTTTTTTATTAGTTATTGAATATTTTTTTTAATGCTCATGAAAGTAAAAAATGAAATATAGATTGGGTATTGGGGAATTGAGAGTGATGTGAGGGGGGGGGAGGGGCCATAAGAGCTTCCACCTTCACGTGGTTGGCCCTGTTTAGTAGAGAATAATTTATTGAAGCGATTTAATCTTGGAGCAAACCTCCCTCGATCCAGCGTAGCAACAAAAAAGTCACTGTTGACTTAGTTGCTACTCTTTCAGATCGTGGGAGGCTTGTTCCAAGTTCATGCGACTCTAATAAATTTTTCTTGAAATGAAGAGGAGCTTATTTAGGTATGTTTTGACATTTTCAACATATGTTCTAACATTATCATAAGAATGCATCTTAGAGTAAAAAATACTACATCAATTACTTGTATTTATTGTATAGATAATGATGGATTTTGATTGACTTGGCAGTGCAGGTACAAATCCTCTCGCATCATGAGCAATACAACTTGTCAACCAGGGTCATGTCCAGGATATTTTTGCTTGTGCGCTTGACCAGGTTCGTAATGTCACATTTTGTAAGTTCCTTTACAGTTCATAATTCAATATTAAGCTTATTCATGATTATTATCTAGGTTTTTTGTATGTGTTTTTTCATCTATTTGATTGTAAGCAACTTTGCATGTTTCCTGTTGTTCACTATGATTTCTCCCATTACCACTCCCAGGATGAATTCGACTTTATTGTTACATAGGTTACTTTATTGTTACTATGATTTCTCCATTTAAAATTTCATAGGTTACATCATGTAAAGTTGTCAATCTCAGGTTGGTGATGAGCTTTAGTTCTCCAGATTTGGGGCTTTTCTGATATTTTCTCCCTCATGTCATTCCTGCATCACCTCGTTGTTTGAGCATGCCAATTTTCTACCACTTGTACCAATTGGCACATGTCAATCTCTGAGTGGTGCCACATTTCACCTATTTTCAGCCCACTTGACCACCTGAAAAACTCAAATCCACACACCATGTGTCTTTATCATGGAGTGCCACATGTCCTAGATATTTAGGCCGATAGGCCTTCTGTTATGAAAGAGATCATTTTTTTTTCGTCAACACTTCTTATCTAGGCACGACACCTGTTACTTGTTTAATCTGACGGTCACAGTTTCTCGGGTTACCTTCTAGGTTTGACATACCACTGGTTTCTGGTATATTTCCATGGAATCGGTCTGAAAATACCAGCAAAAATCCACACACCTGCAACCATCGACATACCTGTCGTTTTAGTAGCTGCATTTCCTCAACTACCAATATACATGTCGTTTTAGTTGCTGCATTTCGGCAGCTACCAATACACCTGCCGTTTCATTCTCCTGGACTTTGTGTATGCATATTTTTCATATAATTTTATCACAAAGTTGGTTACAGTGCTTTGACATGCCTTTGAATATTTTTGCAGGTTAGAAGACATTTCAGACTAGAGCTATTGAATAGACTTGATGAGATAGTTGTATTTGATCCTCTTTCTCGTGATGAGCTCAGAAAATTTTCTAGACTACATATGAAAGATGTAGCGACTCATCTTGCAGAGAGAGGTGTTGCTTTAGGGGTTACAGATGATGCTCTAGATCTTGTTCTTTAGGAAGCCTATGATCCTATAAGTAATCACTTTGTTTTGCTTTCTTTCTTATTCAAAGTCTATCTTGCCAGGAGATGTGCCCGTTATGGTTTGTTATGAGACCGTTGTCAATTTCATCATTGTCCCTCATAATATGTTTGATTGTGTTTATAAATAATAAACAATTATTACACCAAACAATAAACAATTAACTGTACTATGAGTAATATGATATCTTGAAATAATTCTCATTATAATTTCATAACCTATGCTCTCACTTGGTGGTGTCTATATCACTAAGTGTGTCTTCTTTAAAATTATAGTTACAGCAGACAATGAACAATCAACTGCACTGTGAGTGATATCTTGTAATAATTCTTATTATAATTTCCTAACCTCTACTCTTACTAGGTGTCTATATCACTAGGTGTATCTATTTTAAAATTATAGTTTCAATGGTAGATAAATTGTTATCTTAAAATTATAGCTTTGATGGTGATACCTTGTGATTGATAATGTAGTTTGAAGCAGCTTTGGCTTCGACTAATATAGTCTCAGGAACCTCTGAGAATACAAAGGTTGTGATTGATTATGGGGCACTGCCTATATTTGTGGAACTTCTTACCTCTGGGAATGATAATGTTCGAGAACAAGTAGCACGTTTATTTTAGAGGCATAAGATTATTCTTCCCAACTATCTTTATATGTCTGTAATTTTGGAATTTGATTTAAAAAACTAGTACCCAACTTTGAGTTCAACTGGTGTTCGTGTAAGGCTGTTTGGGCTTTGGGAAATATTGTTGGAGACTCTACAACATTTAGGGATCTTGCCCTCAACCATGGAGCTCTGAGGCAGGTGCTTGCCCAGTTGAATGATACTGCCAGAATTTCAATGATAAGAAATGCTACATGGGCTCTGTCAAATTTTTTTCCGTGGTAAACCCCAACCACTATTCGAACAGGTAAGCAAAATACATTTTCCTCCTCTTCTTCTTAGTTCGCAGATACTGTGGATTTTTTTTATAGATCTTGGTGCTTGGTAGATTTGGATGTAATATGCACCTAGGCACTTGTTCATTACAGTGACTCTATCATCAGGTTTTAGAAAATGCTCAGAAATTTGGGTTTCACAAGGGGATTACCCTTGCTTGCAATTATCAATTATCAATCACATTCAAAAAAATTCTTTCATAGCATTGCTGAGCTCTTTGTAGGTGAATTTCCGAGGCAATTTGACAATATCTGAACTAAATTTGTCTGTCCTTTTCAATACTCTGCACTTGTAACAGAACCAGACAAACAATCTAGTGGCCAATGCAACAAAAACAACACCTCTTGTTGCAATGTCTGCAATTCACCCTCTCTGCACGCATGAATGACTATGGCACACTCTTTTGTGAACATGTACTGGAGCTGAAGGTACTGGTTTCCATTAGCATCATGGACTTCAACATCCAAAATAGTATCAAATTCCACTACAATAGTATTCCTCGGTGAGGGCAACAGTTCATTGAGACCTATTGGACTCATAACCCCCAAATAGCCTCCGGGGCTACCCAGAGTGTGATCATCTGGAGCAATAACAAATGCTGATCCATCCCCAATTGAAAAAAGAACAGGTCCCACATTGGTTACAGAAAATGAGAAACATGTTTTGAAAGAAGAAGAAACTTTTGTATTAGGGTCCAGAAATCTAACTGGTCTATTGTACAATGCCCTACCTGCACTTCAAATTGGTACTCCCAACTCCATGCTAAGGATCACTATGCCATTCTTCAAATGAGCATCTTAACCTGAAGTTTGATTCCAAAAAACCCAAGTCCCCTGTTCTATGCCCAAGACCTCTGTTACAACGTGATGTTTCTATTTCCCAACCTGAGTTATCTGCCTATGGATTGAATATCTCACATTACAATCATTAATTTCCTAAATGTCTACACCATGAATCATGATAAGTAAAGTGAAATAGATGTTAAACAGATCAAGGTCTGTATTTGTTTCGACAATAGATAATTTCCATATTAATCCACTTTTAATGTTGTCCTTGCATATTTTATCACCCCGATCTAACCAGAATATCTCCAAACTGATGCAGCAAATAATCAGAAATTATTTTTCTTTAGCATAGAAACTATTGGTGATTATGTATTTTGTACAATTCTGACACCCTGAGTGCATGGTTGATTTTCTTTAGCTATATGTGAAATGACCGAACATTCAGTGTAAGGATATGGAAGGTTTAAGGTTTAAGGAAACCTTGTCTATTGCACGGTAATTCTCTGTATCATTGTCATCATTTTTTGGATTTCTCTTTAATACTGCATTTCTACAATGTTGTCTTTATGCCAAGTTTTTAATAAGACTTAGAATGCAAATTTATAGATTAAATGCCACTTTGCACTTCTAGATTAATTTATGCATTAGGCTGAAATAAATTAGGAACAAATCCATAGATTCTGGTTTTTGGACTGATATCTGTCAAATCGTTTCTTAAAATAAGCTTATATATCGACCAAGGTCTTGCTAACTATGAACTAGCACACAACCTACAATAAGAAGATTACTATGATTTATTTTAAGTGACTTTGATAGAAAAGTCTTAATTGAAGTTATTGAGGACATATCAAGCAATGTGAAGCAGTCCTCTGATTATAAACAGATGGTGAGTTACAATAGTGGTTATAATCATTTGGTTATGTATATTAACATTTGGTATTGTTCTTCTTAGCATTAAAACTAAATTTTCCTTTTGGATATCCTATACATGAGTTAATCTCCTTTTCTTCATTATTTAAACCACATTCTCGATCTCAGATTGCACTTTCAGAAAATAAATTTTGTTTTTCTGGTAATAGAGTTAATATACCATTTCTGAGGTGCAGAGATCTCTTCAAGCCAAGTTCTGCTGTCTATTTTTTTATAACAGCTTAACTAAAATCCGATGAATATTTCATGCCCGTGAGCATATTTAGAATTTTCTTGAAAAATATGGCTTGGAAGGCTTTGGACTTTCCCTGATACAGACTCTGTAAAGCTCACCTAATGCATTATACCAACATTACTGTTCAAGAGGCCGTCTTACAAAGTTGTACAGCTTTTTCATTTAACATTTTCATAAGTCATCAACCTAATGGGTAACCCTGACTAATTTGTTTCTCCCTTTTCTTTCATTAAACATATCTATAAATGCCTAGGGGATATTTTTTACATTGTTCTGCAGTTTTTATTTCATGCCCTTGTCTAGCAGACAATGAAAACTTTAACATGTTGAATCTATAATATATTATCCTCCAAGGTCATTGACTACATGTATGCCAGATTCATTAGCATTTTGGTTATACTTTTGTTGTTTAGGTCATTGAGTAAATCACTGTGTTGTGATACTTCAAAACCCTCCATTTGTTCTAGGTAATATAACATGTTAAATCATGGGTTGTAAGTGTTTTTGTTTTGGCAGTTAGTGGCAAGCCAATAGTTTCTAATTTTCATAGAATTCACTCGTGGAGTTTTCGGCATGGAGATCTCATTATAAATACTCATCTTTAGGATATGCTTTAATAAGAAAAACTTGTATTTGATTTGAGGATGGAAACATATTACTATTTATATCTACTTAGCTCATGTCAACCTCGTTGAGTTCTTTTGTTCCTATTTCTGCTGTCTCATTTAGGAGGTCCTTTTGCTCATCTCTCTCTCTTATGTAGTGTATCCAAGGTGGGTGATCAGGTTTGATCAACCTAAATCTTTCATTTTCTGTCACATTCTTTTATCTTCTCCTTAATATTTCCTTCGTTGCTCTTATTTTCATAAAATTCAAATCCATTCGTCATTGTTATAAAACAACACAAAAAAAAATTGAAAATGCATTCTTAGTTTTTGTTCTGCCTTTCTTTTTCGTTCTATGTTTTTTGTTCTCCTGTTACACATATCTAATGCCTTTCAGGTGTCAACCAATACTCATGTAACCCTCTTACATATTTACAGTGATTTCACAGCAAAGAAATGGTGCTATGCTATTTGTTGATTGGCCCTCAAACAAGTTGTTATCCTAATAATTAATGTGTAAGTTGTGGCACTCTTCTGGGTTAGCTAATGACGGTTCATTCCTTGGCAGATATCAGTTTCTTTGTAGGTTTCTAGGGATATACAAGACCATGGTTGTGCTTTTGATCATATTAATGTTTTTGAGAGACAGATACAGACCTGAGGAAGGCACCTTTTCAACATGTTGCTCAGTCAGGCGTGGTTTAAAGAGAATGGCCCGTTGCTTTTTTTCCTACAAGACCATGACAATGGTTTTGACAATATTTACATCTTTGAGACTATGATACAAACCTATGGAAGGCATGTTTTCAGCATGTTGCTCAAGCATGGTTCAAAGAAAATGGTCTATTGTTTTATTTGCCTTGCACAAAGAAAATATGCCAAGCACTACCATGATCTTGTAGAATCCTATATTTGAATTTGGGAGTCACTTGAACCTGTTGTGGAAGAAGTTTAGGTTACAGACCAAGTTTAGAGTTGTTTTAGGTTTCCCACCTGATACATATTTAAATATATTTAAATTTGGATATGCTTAAGATATTTTTTTTGTTATATTGGAAGTCTAAAGTTGTAGATGGATTATATCTGACTTTTCAATTGAGGGCATTCTTTATAAAATTCTAAATTTGACAGTTTTTGAATGGATTTCTTGTTATTGTTTTCATAATTTATTTTTTTGAAGTATCTCCTTATTTGAATAGTGTATATGGAAATTCAGAGTTTCCCTTAATATTTCTTTCACATTATTCTATCCCTACCCAATTGTATAGGTGTTGCATAATTTGTGCTGGTTTCTTAAAAGGAAATGGAAAACTTTTGGTTTTATGTTCAGGACATTGTTCCGATTCGTCATCACTAACATAATCTTGAACAGTGTCACCCACCTGTCCTCACATGTGTTGGCCTTCTGTTGACTTTCTATTGCAATGCCATTTTGTAGTGTACCTAGAGAGGATAATATAGGGTACAGAGGGAGGTACCCGAGGGAATAATATGATGTAATAATATAAGAATGATAAATAATTGAGCCATAGTTAATAAATAAAGTGGTTAACCCACGTTATGTAAGGGACCACATGTAGCTAGGGAATAAAGTGATAAGGCCATTGTATTGGATGTATGGTATTAAGATACCTATGGTAACTACCCATGGTATTGCATGTATGAAACCTATATAGAGGCTAGAGTCTTTCCATTGAGAGATGTCAAGGATTGTTGTATGGGCAAGCATATGGCTTGTGGAGTGATCTCCTTCCTTAAGGAGTGAATGTATGGTGTTGCCCTACCTTAAGGGTTTTGATATTAATGAAGATCTGAAGTTCTATCTCCAATGGTGTTATTTCTTAGGCATATTTTCCATTTTTATACATTTTCTTGTCAGATCTACTACAAGTGGTAATTGACAGTACCAATGGATTACATCCAAGGATGTCCCAAAACAACATCCACAACAACCATATCTAAAGCATAAAAATCAGAATGCAACACATACTTATCCATAGAAATCTGCAAATCTTTATAAATTTGAACATCTTCATTATCAACCTGTGTGTTTTCAATATGATTTGCTGGAACTTGCAATTTTTTAGCCAAATTCACATTAATACAATTATGCTTGCAACTAGGAATGATAGACACAACGATGTTCTCTTTCTGAATACTTCAATGAACCTGTAATATGGAAATATTAGTAGAAAATAAGTCTTTATGGCTCCTTCTATCCTTCTTTCCGGCTTGAGACCACTTGTCCAAAAGGACTTTTTCAAGTTTTTTCTCAGGAAGTTTCCTCACTAAGCTATCAAGTGAGGTCCACCATTTATTTGTCTCATCTTTCATATGAAGCTCTATGGAGCATATCCAAAAACTTCGATATTGAGCCTTGATATGTTGTAAAAAATCTTCAATAGTAGGGCCATCATCTTTTCTTGTAAACTTCATCTTGCGAGAATCCATAAAATAAAGTAAGGGTTTTGAAGAAAATCACTTACTTTGGAAAAAAATTAAAATGGACATTACTCGGTCAATATAACTCAGAATCCTTAATATAACCTACTTTCGAAAATGGAATAGCCATTCTGCATCTAACCATATGGCTGAAATCCCGATCTAGGCACTGTGGAAACACAGATTTGCGCTGCAACTGCCCTGACGTCACAAAATTTCTGAAAAAATGGTTGATTTTAAATCAGTGATAACTCCCTCATCCGAACTCTGATTCGACTGATTTTTTTTTTGAAATTGAGTATGTTTATGTAAGGAATCTAGATCTGATATTTATTTCTCAAATTTTTTCACCAAATTTTTCAGATCTTCTCTACAAACTCGCCGCCCAAAAATTTCTTTGGCAAAAATTTAAAATGGACATTACTCAGTCAATATAACTCAGAATCCTTAATATAAAATGTTTTCGAAAATGGAATAGCCATTTTGCAGCTAACCATATTGCTAAAATCTCGATCTAGGCACTCTGGAAACACAGATTTTTGCTGCAACTGCCCCGACGTCACAAAATTTCTGAAAAAATGGCTGATTTTAAATCAGTGATAACTCCCTCATCCGGACTCCGATTCGACTAATTTTTTTTTTGAAATTAGGTATTTTTCCGTAAGGAATCCAGATCTGATATTTTTTTCTGGAAAAATTTCACCAAATGTTCCAGATCTTCTCTACAACTCTTCGCCCAAAAATTTCCTGCAAAAAAAATGAAAAAAAAACAAATCTCCAAAATTTGCCCAAGAAAGTGCTCTGATACCACTTGTAGTAGATCTGACAATAAAATGTATAGAAATAGAGAATATGCCCAATCAATAACACCATAAAATAAAAAACTTCAGATCTTCATTAATATCATAACCCTTAAGGTAGGGCAACACCATACATTCACTCCTTAAGGAAGGAGATCACTCCACAAGCCATATGCTTGCCCCTACAATAATCCTTGACATCTCTCAATGGAAAGACTCTAGCCTCTATATAGGTTTCATATATGCAATACCATGGGCAGTTACCATAGGTATCTTAATACCATACATCCAATACAATGGGCTTATCACTTTATTTCCTAGCTACATGTGGTCCCTTACATAACGTGGGTTAACCACTTTATTTATTAACTATGACCCAATTATTTATCATTATTATATTATTACATCATATTATTCCCTTGGGTACCTCCCTCTATACCCTATATTATCCCCCCTAGGTATACTACATTCAGAGTTTCCCTTAATATGGAAATTCAGAGC